>JAQGCX010000958.1:0-12950 GCA_034700205.1 Plectus parietinus | reverse complement strand
ATTGGACAGTATACTGTACAGTCGGAAATTCGGCGACCAGACCGGGCAAAAAACTACGGTACCTAACGCAAAAGATACGCGCGGGCTTGATCGGGCAACACAAAACAGAGCGTATTGATTTATATGCTGCAATGGTCAGTAAATCACGCCCGGTCTAGACGCCGAGTTTTTTTTATAGTACCTGCGCTGCGTTCGCCCCATGCCTGCACAAACTGTCCGTCGGCAGAATATTTGACAACTCGACTGTTACAGTAGCCATCAGAGACGAAAATACTGCCGTCCAATGCGACCGCAACACCCGAGGGCTGACACAAATGCTTCTCATCAGAACCAGGTACAAACTTTTCGCCCAACGACAGCGCCAATGTCATTCCCTCTGAAAAAAACGTGTGAACAAGAGCAAAACAATAAACAATCGTACCTCGACTCGGCGCATATTTTACTACTTGATGCGAACCGACGTCAGTCATGTAGAAAGCGCCCGACTTGTCCACGAAAATTCCATGTGGCAAATAGAATCTATACCGACAATTTTATTTTATCAACGCTCTTCAAGAAATAAACATACTGTTGTCGACCAAATTTCGACAATAGTTTTGGCGGATTAGAACGTGTGTCGACCACCAAAACAACATCCGAATCGATCGCCGTTTGATCGTTCAACTTGTGCGAATAGTCGAACGTACTAAATAGTAATTTGTCAAGAATGGAAATGAAACGAGCAGCAGAATATCTTACTCGCCGCCCCAGACACGTGAGCCCCGATGGAAGACGACCAAGTTGCCGTCCTGATCTCTTGCCAAACCGGCCACCTGACCTAATTTAACATCGCCAATAGTAGTCCATCGATTCCTGTCGACCACACCTGAAAGGGACAAAAACGATAGAGGATTGAGAATGAATACAACTGTACAAAGCACACAATCGACACAACACGAGACGAGTACGGCCGAATAGCGACCAGCAAAGATGAAGCGCTGGGAAAGGAAGAAGGAAACTGAGGAGACGATGACTGCACGCTAACGCAAGAAAAATCCAGATCATGCACCACCAAGCTTACAGTCCCCGCACAGCTGAGGAGGAGGAGCAACGACCGCCGAAGGAGGCGGCGCCGAGGAAGCGAACGGCCGATCGCCGTCACCCGCGTCCTCGTCGGGCATCGGCGCTCGGGCGCGGTCTCTCTGCCACTGCCAATCGGCGGCGGCGTCGTCGAGCGGCGGCCGACGTCGACGGAAACCACCACCATCACCCACCGCCGGCGACCCGTACATGGACGAGTCGACGTAGCGCTTTCGCATGATCATCACAGGTTCGGCATTACCGAAGGTGATAGCGCTCTGATGGGCGTGCTCCTCGAGCTCGGGCATGGACGGCAGCAACGATAGGCCTTGCGCCGGGTACTCCAGAAACACCGATTGGTCTTGCACGGACGGACACATGCCACCATGGGGAAACGGGTCTGGCGCGTCCGCGTCAAAGTAGTACATCATGTAGAAGTTGCACATTTCATTCCTGCCCATGCTACTGAAAAGAAGAATTACGTCGTGAGAAAGGAATGAACGACCAACCCCATGGGGACGTCGTGGTCGATGTCGGAAGAATCGTAGCGACACGTGGCGGCCATTATATCGCCCGACCTAATCGTGATGGTGGTGTTGATCTTTTCGAACATCTGCAGCGTGGATTTGTTATCAAGTTTAACAGTGGAGTGTTGGAAGAGCAAACCTGCGGCCACTGTGGATTGCGTTTACCGATGACCGACCATTTGTTGTCGTGCTTGTAGAATGCCGACACCACTCGACCCATCATGTGTGTGTGAGTGCGGAACGCGAATGGGTGGATTTCGGTTTGACCGGTGTACGGACACGACATGTTCACGAAGAATGCTGAAATTAACTTAAGATCTTCTCAACTCGCACACATATTTGTCGTCGGCCTACCCGGAGTGTACTTGGGGATGGTAGTTCCACCAATGAAGATGTAAACGGCGGCCAGATTGCGCGGTCGTTCTGGAGTCACTTGCATCGTGACGCCAGTGTAATCTTTGACATCGCCTGAACACTCGAGAGAAACAATGAGTGCCAATTTACAGCGATCGCAAACAAACCGTTGAACGGCGTGGCGTAGTGTACTTGAAGCACGAGATAGTTGACATTGTCTCCAGGATGGCCGATGGCGAGACCGACATCGAGGGGCATTTGGAGGCCGGGTGCGTTCCTCGCCCACGCAAACAGAATCTTGGCCGACCCGCGGCAAGTTCCTCCGCCGGACCACGTCGACTCTTGTTGCATGGGCTCTTCACAACCGTACAACAGCATGTGGTGCACACGATCAGCGTTGGCTGTAGGCTCGTAACTGACTGTAATCCACAATTAAGATCAGCACGTCTAAGATTACAAGATCAACTCACGGATATAGCCCGGCTCGAGCAGTTTCGAAGAAGTGCACACATAATCGTCGTTCTGAAATGAGAATTGCTGCATTATGCGGATGCCTTGAATCTGACTTTGTCTGGCGCATAGCCATTCATCTGAATGGTGAGCGGCGTCGACGGAGGCGGACCAAGTCGTCTGACCGAAGAGCTCAACGCCACATCCAACGCGAAGAGGAACACACAAATCGCCAAATGCCAATCCATGTCTGCTTCCACGTGACAGCTCAGTGTCGAACGGTTCTAACCAATTTCATTCGAACACCTCATAATTCGCTTTCATCCCAATCCTGCCAAAGAAAAAATCTATAGTGCGTGTGTCGGCACAATGAAAGACTACAACAGCGCGGAACACAATTTTTAGCGTAGGCGGGGTGCTATCAATGTCGCACAGACCACCCATAAAGCCCGCTCTTGGTCGATTACGCACGGGAAAACGCATCGCGGGCGCACAGCACGATATTTACTGCTGCGAAGACATTTCAAAGCGGCGCAGGAACCCTAACGCGCACTGCTGTGCGTAATAACACCAGCAGTGCGATCGAGAATAAATGCACCACCATAACTGCCGGTTGAAATGATGCAATAAAATATTGCTGAACACAAAAGACAGCATTCGAATGACCTTTTATTACCCCATTGAAAATCGAGTACAGATATGACAACGCGACGCAATACAACAGTAGAAATAGGTCCAAGACGCAACAGAGTCAATAATGAGAAGCGCTTCACGTCTGCGGATCGCCACACGATCACAACTATTTAACCAGTAAACAGGCGACGGCTACTTGCCGGCGGTGGCCTCGGCGGCGCGGCGAATGGCGGCTCGCTTGCCGACGACGGCGTGGAATCCAGACTTGATGGCCGTCACCGAACAACGACTGCCGCACGTCTGACACTGCAAGAAGAACAGTCGCGTGTCCTTCGTCAACTCGGTGTCCGATGATCGACACGTGTGGCACGTCACGTACTCCTCTGCAACAAGCCGCGTATGGCGAGTTAAACAATATACTTATTCAAAACGAAACCATTTCACAATTGGAAGTTCCTGTTCGTAATATCAAATAAAGTTAGAAGAATGCCACAATTTGTGAAATACTACATGTTTTTGTGATCATTATCGTATTTTTCTCTTTTTGTGATGTACGGTTTGTGTATTATCAATATTCGTAGGCTTTTCGCTTATCCTGTTTAACTCGTGGTTAGACATTGCTGGCGTTTTGCCGAATAAAAGAAAGAAAGAAAGTGACAACGAGCACAGCGCGACAAACTCACTGATGTATTTGCGCAACACACTCTCGATGTGTTTCTGCTGGAAGCGACCTTTGACGATTAGACAGTTGTTACCGTCGATAGAACCGCTGAAAAAAAACCGTCGATGACACATTGAAAATCACATGAGTGCGTACGTTGTTCCGAGTTCGGCGAGAAGGAACTGCAGCACGTGCTTGGGTGTGCGCTTCAGCAGACGACAAATCTCGGCAAAGTTGGCGAACGCCGTCTTCTTACTGCCCGCACGAGCGACCTGCGGTGGTTTCATGACGAACTTTTTCTTCTCGCCCGCCGTCAGATCCGGATTCTTTTCTCGCATGATTCCAAAGACCAAATCCAACAGCTGAAGAGCATTTTATCATTATTTTAAGACCCTTGAGCAAATAAAATACAAAACGCACCTGATCGTAGGTATAATCGGGCCAGTCCCGCTTGGCGTCGATCAAGTTTGATTCTGCCAGCGACGTGGCGGCACCTTTAGAGTCTGCCTGAAATCAAAAAAGTTGAAACGCACTTGTCGCACAATCAACCCATTCATCTATTTCTACACCGAGAAATAGATTATGAGAGCATTCATATCTCACCTCATCCTTGCCCGCCGTAGACGCATCTTCGGGCAATTTACTTGCCTTCTTCTTTTTCTTTCCCTTCAGATCGAGCACTAATTCCTCGCCTGCGAAAGACAAAAGATTATTCACAAGAATATTTTATTACGAGTGTTTTCCTTATTAAACTAAAATTTATCACTTCTTCTTTTCTAATAATCATTAAAAAGTGGCCAACTATATTGTGGAAGAAAATATACAAAAGAGAAAGTGAAATCTGAGCTAACCGTCGGCCTCGGCCTTGGGAGCGTCGTCGCCTGCAGAAGCATCGTCAAGGATGATGGGCTTCTTCTTCGTCTTTTTCTTCCCCGTAAGGTCGAGGTTCTGAAAACAAGTAGCTCAACACTAAATAAAAAACTGATGAGACACGATTCTGAATTTGCTCTACACTTCTAAACTATGGAGAGCAAATATGTAAACTGCAAAGCGCATCAAAACCTTACCAGTTCTTCGTCAGCCATTTTCTTCTCGACTTTTAACAACTGTTTTGGTCCCACAAGAACGCTGTCTGAACACACAGGAAGTGGCAAAATATTTGTTGAATTTGCGAACGATGAATGAAATTTATTTTGCTGGTCCTGCTGGCCCTGCCTAATTTCGTCTGTTGTGCTCCGTTGCATCATTCTGTTACACAATGCAGGTTTTCGTTTCGGGACCGAAAAAATACGACAAATTCTTTCGTACGGCCACCGTAACAAGGCCGAGCTGGTCACCCACCTATGACCGATAACCGAGCTGGTCACCCACCTATAAGCTGCTAACGAAGGCCAGTGTCGGCGCCCGTCTGCGAAGCAGGTGCGACAATTTACTAAATGACGGTACAGCAGCACAGTTCACGCTTTGATAATGGCAACAACGATATGTGAACATTCTACTAAATGATAGTACGGCAGCACAGTTCACACTTTGATAATGGCAAAAACGATATGTGAACATTCTGAGATTATTTGGTTTCCATGTACGACAAAGACAGTTCAGAGCGCCCAATCAATCGGCTTCTTTCCGAACGTCTTCAACGCTTCGTTGGTCTTCGAGAAGCACTTGCATCCGAAAAACTTGGTCGCGCTCAGCGGCGAAGGATGCGCAGCCTGAAAAGTGAGAGATATTGAGATTTGATGGAAGTTATTCTGAACGAACCTTGACGATGTGGTGTTTCTTCTTATCGATGAACGATTCCTTCTTCTGAGCGAATCCGCCCCACAGGATGAACACGACTCCGCTGCAGTGTTCGTTGACGACTTTGATGACGGCATCGGTGAATGTCTGCCAGCCAATTTTGCTGTGCGAATTGGCTTCGTGTGCTCTGAAAAATGAGCAATGGATGGGGCTGTCTACAAGTTACATAACCCTTATGGAGGGGGGTTGAATGGGTCGGTTACGCATGACGTCATGATGATGTCATCGTAACCAAATCAGTCGATAACTATATGCTACAACTAGGGTTGTAACGGGGTCGGGGTTGACCCCGATTCTCATCCCGACCCCGACTTTTGACCTGATGTTGGCAGTTCAGTTATCATTTGCTCAAGTCTAGTCTTTTCTACTAATACCCAAAGTGTTTCTGAGCATGGAAACTAATGTTTGCAACTGAAAAATGACAAAATAATGACATGTCGCTACGATGTCTTTTCAAAATTTTTTCAGCGACCCCGACCTCGAACTTTATTATCAACCCCGACCCCGACCCCGTTACAACCCTAGCTACAACGTTAGCGTAACCGAGAGGGGGGGTCCTCGAAGCTCGATTGCACGGTTACGGGAGGGTAAGAGGCCATAAATAGGGTTACGTAATATGTAGACAGCCCCAATCAGGACAACTGAATCACTCTGGATATGCAATGCGTTGTTCCTTCGGTCTGCAGCATAAAAAATTGAAAAGTTGCACACACTTGACGGTGAGTGACGCATTGAGAAGGAGCACTCCTTGCTTGGCCCAGGCTTCGAGACAGCCGTGGTTGGGGGTGGTGAAGCCGTCGATGTCGTTGGTAAGCTCCTTGTACATGTTCTTGAGGGACGGCGGCGGCTGGATACCTCGCCGCACGGAGAAGCAGAGTCCGTGCGCTTGATTGTTGTCGTGGTAGGGGTCCTGTCCGATCACAACGGCCCTGATTTGGTTGAGCGGCGTCAGGTTGAACGCGTTGAAGATCTCGGCGCGCGGCGGGAAGATCTTCGTGCCCTTCGCGTACTCGTCCTCGAGGAACTTCTCGATCCCGACGAAGTAGGCCTTGCTCATCTCAGCCGCCAACTTCCTCTTCCATCCGGCGTCGGTGATCAAAGACGATAGCTTTCCTGGCTTAGCGCCCTCTTTCGCTGTTTCGGTACTGGCGGAGGCCGCAGACGCTGACGTCGACGGCGTCTTGGGAACCAGAAAGTCTGTCATCGACTTCTGCACCTTCGGCGACGCTACAACGAATTACATTCTATTTTCGGCATAAAATTCATTCATTTCATACCGGGGTTTCCATTATTGTCCGATGCTTTACGTTTCAACATCGCTGCAGTAGAATACGTCTTCGAGCCAAGAAAACAAGTGTTGCGCAACGATAAGATGGTCTAAAACTTCGATAAGTGAAACAATGAGATGAGATGAGACGTGAGCATTTGTAAATGAATCATTTGGCGCGTTCAGTTCGCATTGGCCGCCGTTACCGTAACAACATGGTCGTGCAAACCTACGACAGATGAATTCTGCACTAGGCTGGAGCACGAGCGTTGCAACAACTGAGTCCATATCAGTATCAATCACCGATTTGCAAATTCATTGCAAAATATTACCTTCGAATGACTAAGCAGTTCGTCATCACCTATCTGTTTCGTTCAAAATTATCACGTTTGAAATAGATTTTTTCATTTCAGGATGTTAAAACACACTCTCTTTTACTTAGGCTCATGAAAAAATAATAGCATCGATTGTGCGACCAATTAATCTGGCTGGAACACGCCGAGCATTGAATTATTGAACAACTGGTATCCTTGTGCCACTTTCAAGCAAAATTCTGAAAAGCTAACGAACCAATGTTTTTCCTGCGGTCTTCGACAGCAACCCGGAGCGTTCATCAAATTTTCCAGCGAAAATGCGCGTAGTTGAAACTTGCAAAATCGTAGAGAACTTTTTCATTTGGGGATCTTTTGGTTTTTTTGAATAATCGCAATTTAGGCCAGCCGTAGGTTACTGTATGCTTGGTCTTTTTTCAGGAATATGCGTAACCCGATCGTACCAGGACGACTGACCAAAAAAATCTGTTAGAAAACCTATCGCGACCCCTTGTTTGGCCAATGCTCAGGCTTAGGCTTACGGCTTAGTTCGCAGTGTACAGGCAAGCCTAAGACATAGTCATCCTCTAGGCCTACATAACCCCCAAAGCCACCATGCTCCCCTAACAGGTTTTTGTTCAGTTATCATCATATTCGGTTCGGTTCGGTTCCTGAGGCCATTCTGATGAAGAACATTTTGTTTAGAAGTGGGAGCGTCAGCGTGACGCCTTCAGGGGGCGCAAACAACTGTTTGAAGATGGCGACTACATCACGCTCGGGATCGATTTTCTCGGAGAGCGACTTAAATCCCGAGAAAGTTAGCATGGAGAACTTTGAACTGATACGGGTGCTGGGCAAAGGAGGTAGGCTGACTTATTGTTGTTCAAGAGTACAGAAAGAAGTGTTCAGCGTACGGCAAAGTGTTTCTTGTGCGGAAGGTTGGCGGCAGCGACCACGGCGGCATCTACGCGATGAAAGTGTTGCGCAAGGCGCGCGTGATGCAGAAGTCCAAGACGCTGGAGCACACGATAGGGGAACGTAACGTTCTTGAGCACATCCGCAAATCGCCCTTTCTCGTCAACCTCAACTACGCCTTCCAGTCGGAGTCCAAACTGCATCTGATCATGGGTAACGACAAATAATTGCTCCTGTTGTTTGCGCAGCATGGTCGATGACGTCCTCTTGCAGATTATGTCAACGGTGGAGAGTTGTTCACTCATCTGTGCGCTCGCGGCAATTTCGACTTTGAGTCCACTCGATTCTACATTGCCGAACTTGTTGTGGCATTGGAAGCGTTGCACAAGGTAGTCAATGAAAACAAACCAAGTTCAGTATTTTAGCTACGGTGTGTTGTTGTTGCAGCAAAAAATCGTTTATCGCGATCTGAAACTTGAAAATGTGATGTTAGATGGCGATGGACACGTGATTCTGACTGATTTCGGACTGAGCAAAGAGTTCACTGAAGTCGACACAGAGGTTTGTTGATAACAATTGAAACATTGCTGTACGACTCTTTAGTTCAAGTGTGGGTGCTGTGTGATAGCTGTTTTTTTTAACATCGTTCAATTAAACGGAATGTTTGCAGTTGCATCGCGCAAATTCATACTGTGGAACGATCGAGTACATGGCACCAGAAGTAGTTCAGCGGACGAATGACGGGTACACGGAAGTGGTCGACTGGTGGAGTCTAGGCGTGATGGCCTTCGAACTGCTTACCGGATGTTCTCCGTTCACTGTGGAAGGCGCTAAGAACAGCAGCCGCGAGATTGCAGAGTTCGTATTTCTATTTTGGAAATTTTTTAATGTTTCAATCCTGAAAATAGTATTGTTGTCTTTGTTCGCAATATTTTGTTGGTACCGAATAGATTTCAGGCGTATTCTGTCGAAGAAAGTGCCTTTTCCGCGCAGTTTCAACCCCGTGGCAAAAGATTTTGTGACGCGTCTGGTCGAGAAAGACCCCGTGAAGCGATTAGGAGCCAAGGGTGTGCAGGAAATCAAGGCGCACAAGTTTTTCAAAGGCCTGGACTGGACAAAAGTGGAAAAGAAGGAACTGGTGCCGCCCATTCTTCCGAAAATGGCGCATCAGCTGGATGTAAACAACTTTGCTGAAGAGTTCACACGACAGACGCCCGTCTACTCTCCAGCTGAATCGCCGGACAAATCGGCCAAGACGCTTTTCCGGGTAATAAATAAAATAAAATAAAAATTGAGTCCATGAGGTGAGTTTTGGGTTGCAGGGATACTCGTACGTTTCCCCGTCCGTAATGCTGTCGAACAACAACGTGATCGGCAGCGAGTACTTGTCCGATTTGGACTTGAATGGTGAGATGACAGCGCTGAACATGCAAAAATTTGGAGAGGACCAAAACTCTGCCTTCTTTCGCAAGTATAATCTCGACTTGACCGACGACGGTTACCTGGGACGAGGTTCTTTCTCCGTCTGCCGGTCAGTTTCATTCGCAATTCCGTCTTATACTCATCAGAAACGCTGCAGCCGATGTTCGCGTAAAGAGGACGGCGCTGAATTCGCCGTCAAGATTGTGTCGTTGCGGTTCGCCGCGCAAGCGAATCGTGAGGCTCAGATTTTGGAAATTTGCAAAGATCATCGCAACATTGTCAAGTTGATCGAAGTGCTCAGTGACAAGTTCCACATCTACCTGATACTGGAACTGCTCAAGGGACCGGAGCTGCTCACACGCATTCGTCAGGCAGAGAAGTTCACTGAAGCCGAAGCAGCCAGAATCATGCGTAAACTCGTCTCGGCCGTGAAATTTCTGCACAACAAGGGTGCTGTCCATCGAGACCTCAAGCCAGAGGTAAATGCTTTCCGTGGCCAAATTACACAATCTGGCCTACCTCCGTATTGCGGTCGCGGTTGCTGGTCGCTACCGATGGCTCGCTACGCTCGCTCACTAAGCCTAAGCCAAAAAATAAGCAAACACACCACCACATATGGTGGGCCAGCCAGGTTGGTTGGTAGATGGTAGGCCAGATTGTGTCGTTTGCCCGTTTCCCTTGTTGATGCGCTATTCAATGAAATGACCTCTTCAGAACATCTTGTTCGAGTCGCACGATCCAAATGCGGACCTGCGCTTGGTGGACTTTGGCTTTGCGCGACTGTTGCCGACGGCTGGTACAACTCTGAACACGCCTTGCTTCACACTGCACTACGCCGCGCCCGAAGTCCTCCATCGCAAGGGCTCCATCGAGTGGTTCCGTACCGACAACGACATGTTGCCCCAGTATAACGAGCAGTGCGATCTTTGGAGTTTGGGTGTCATTCTTGTTAGTTTTTTTCACTGCGTTCTTAATTATACATGAGCATATATGGATATTTAGTTCACGATGTTGTCGGGTAACGTGCCTTTTCATGCCAAGACCAAGTACGAGTCGGCCACGGACATCATGAACCGTATTCGCCGCGCTCAATTCTCTTTCGACAGTTCGGAGTGGGCCGACGTCTCCAATGAAGCAAAGCAACTGATTTCTGGTATCGTATACTTGATCAGTTGCGTTACGGAATGTTGCTTGTTGCAGGGCTTCTTACGGTAGATCCTAGCAAGCGCTTTAGTGTGAGTCAAGTGGCGGAACATGCGTGGCTGCAGAAAGGACAGACTGCAGAAACACCGCTGCAAACGCCGACGATCCTCAACTCGACGGCTGGTAAGTTGCATGTTCGTCGTGTCTGACGAAATCTCCGTCCGATGACTTGCGCGACTAAACCCAATTACTAAATTGTTCAGATTTGTTTGCATCGCGCGACGTTTTGATCGGTAAGATGACTTCCATGCGCCAATTCGGGGCTTGGCAAATTGCTGGCTAGCTAGCTCGCTGAGCACTTTGAGCCTTTCACATGATCACTTTGTTCCTGGCAGCAGTAACAAGCGGCCGATGGTGTCGGGACAACTGCCATGCGCTTGTCCTGTCGCTTGCATTCCCAACTGTCGGTCGCCAGTTGAGCCGCATTAGAAGGTCTAGGTGATTTCAAGGAATTTCAGGCCACACTTTCAACGAAACGCTTAACGCCTTCCTGACGGCGAACAGGGACGGCTTCCATCTGATGGAAGTGGCGGCGGCACCGATGCTGGTCCGACGGCGCGGGAAGAAGCGCAAGTCGACGGAATCGTCCTCCGACTGCGACATCATGCACGGCAGTCCGGACAAGCGAGATTCGCGCTCTTCTCGAAGCGACGATAGTGCCGGCAGCTCCAACGGAGCTCAGCGGAAACGCAAACTGTTCATCGTTCCCGAAGAGGTTCGTTGTTCCAGCAGTCACCCTTATAGTCCTCATTTCTTTGACGGTAAAGAGCCTATTGTAGAAAGCACCGTAATCTCAGAATTTTAAATGTGCAATAGTGAGTAAATGTCGTTGTGGGACGTTTACTAGAAATGGATTTAAATCATACAAAGTAATGATACTTAATACAATAAATTCTGGATTTTTGACAGCGCGCGACATTCAGTTGAGGGGTATTCGATCGTTGGAAAAATTGCGACTATAGTTTCGATTTGCTTCAGACGTCGTCGGCCGATGAGACGCCAAAGGTGACTCGAAAAGGCACGCCCCAGACGGAGCGTCCAGCGACGCTCAATCTGAACGCCGGCAATCCTTTGATGGAGTATCGTGAACCAAAGCCGTCCACGCTGCGACAAACACGCGAAACAGTGGCTGGGGCGTCCCCGAGACACAACGGAAATGGTGAAGGGGATGCCGATGCCGAAGGCGATGCAGAGGAAATGGCAACGGAATCAGATGTTTGAAAAGAACTAGAATCGAAGCCCTTTCATACTGAGCTGGAAAATACTCTATTGCTACTCGCAGTGCGATTTCAATCTTCTCTTCTGAAGTAAGTACGTAGCATGTTTCATCATATCAAGTGCTAGAATAGTACAGTACTATGCTGTCCATCTTGTTTCGTGTCGCTACTCTGCTGTTGTACCTGTTTTACTTATGTTTTTATTAGCATGTAGCTGTTGTTATTAGCAGTTTGCTGCATATCATAGGGCGATATTGTGTCTTGTTTTAAACGATGTTGAAGTCAAAAAACATTTATTCTCGAAATTTGAATATTAGATTTAGGCAGATACTGATCATTGGAGATGTGAGCAGAATTTTGAACGAGATGTTAAATTGATGCCGTAAAAAATGTCGGGTTATACTGAATGCCTCAGATGCATCAGTTTGAACAAGCTATATATGATTCGTAGAGTACGAGATCCTGATAAATTCAAGTAGATTGTTCTGTGCTTCTGAACATTTCTAAAATGCTGTTCTGTGGTAGTTAAAAGCTGTGTCGCGCTGATCATCACTTGCTAATGTCATGAAACAATTTTCTCCCTCTCAGATGCATGACTGTTTTTTTGCTGTATATTTTGGGCAGCCGGTTCCAAGTGTGATTGTGCTATGGTAATTGATGTTTCTGCTGTGCTGATTCGTCACGATCTATTCTCTTTTTACCAGTGACATGTTTGCGAAGTTTCGCATATGAAGTAAATTTCATTATAACCAAATAAAATTCGTATACGAGTCGGAATCGAATCGTAAGAAGACGATCACACTCATCCGAAGAGTTGTTGAAGCTCAACGGACAATCGATGTAGGGGTAGGCCGACGACATTATAGTAGTCACCGGAGATCTCTTGCACGAGCAAGGCGCCAGGGCCTTGAATGCCATAGCCGCCTGCTTTGTCTCTGCAACGGACAGTTCATTTATATTACTCTAGACTGCTTCTTCAGGGGCCTATTTCATAAAGGACTTGCAATTTACAGTTGCACTTTACAATTGTAATCTGCAAGTGTGGGTACATTTAGCGCGCGCTTGCAAATTGCGAACTAGAAAACGCAAGTGCGGGACTTGCTTTTTGCAAGTGTAATCCGCAAGTCCGCA
>JAQGCX010000957.1:0-12958 GCA_034700205.1 Plectus parietinus | reverse complement strand
ATCAAAAAAAGGGCCGGTGGGCACTTCACAAAAACAGGGCCGAAATCTGAAACTTTTTTGCTGCGACCACCACCTAGTGGACCGCACTGCATTTTTTTTCAGCGCCGCAGGCAACTTTTTTTGCAATTTTTAGGTTTCGGCCTTCATTGTACAGTAAATTTTCAACCTTTCGGGCCTCATTTCGATTTATTCAATTTTGGAAGCAATTATTTCGATATGCAAATCCAGTCGAGGGCCGATCTAGACCACTATGGGCCGAGAACCGGGGGCACGTGCCCCATGTGCCCGCACTATAATCCGGCCCTGCCGGTAATACGCACCAGTGTTCGCCTCTTGTCAGTTGATTCACTACATGTAATTAATGTGTGGCACAAATAACACGTCTATGGCCTAATCAACCAGTTCCTTTGCGCGATGTGGTGTGTAGGTGAATGAGTAACTTCTGAATCATTTCGCAACGATCTCCTTTGCACAAGACGTTACCGCCACTTGTTATTGAAATAGTCGGTCTGTGCACCAATTAATATTCTGAAGTGCTTCCCGTGGTGTGACCCTGTCTGCTCTACAGTAAACTTCGTCAAGATTTAAATAGTTTGCTCGCCCTCTCGGTCTCGACTTCAGGTATGTATAAAACTTTTTTTTTTGATCACTGAAGGGCTTTTATGCAACATTTCATATCGCTCTAGAAAATGGCCAGACAACTCAAAAAAATGAGGGGAAGGGGGCGTTGTCATTAAACGGGGTATTATATCGGAATGAAGTCAGCGACTGGAGGTACGCATCGTTTTGAGATATTGCTCCATTCCAATTGACATATTTTCTCAAACATTATGTTGTTACAGGGAACATTTTGTCGCATCTCTACATATTACAAAAAGTTTCGCTCATGGAGACCTCGAACGAAGCGATGGGAGCAAATACGCAGGGAACAGGACTGGACGAAATGGTGGAGAAAGAAAAAAGTAAGCAACACAAAAGTCCTAAACGAAAGAAGCTGACCCTAATTGTACCACGGACAGTTACAACAGTCGACAAAGTTTATGTCGACAAACTTTGCGAGTTGAAACAAAGTGCTATATCTGAACAGAATGATATACGTTGCACTGCAAAATGATAATCGTAATTATTAAGTATCGGTTGTTTCCAAATTTTGAAATGTTTTGGTCTTTCAATCGAACGCTTATATCTTTCCTGTTTGTTTATCTTCCGCAAAATGTTCGAATGACTGCGTCCACGTGCAACTTAAACCGAAGATTGTTTAGCTCTCCGTACCATTCGTGGGAAATGGTTTGCGATCCGCCTCTTTTGTATCGCAAAATGCGTTCGGTTCTCACTCGTTTTCGTTATTGTTTGTGTCGCTAAGTAAAATGAATCGACTCGAATTACAACCGACACCCGATTGCCCACATTGTGGGCTGATAAGGAGATGTTTGTCTGAGTTACCCCCACCGCTCCCGCCAAAAACGTTTTCGTCACGTTGTTGTGAAAACTATTTATTTTTAAGCACTAAGTAGAATGTGATTTTTAGCTACTACCACCCTCTCTGATTTGAAAAACTTTGCAACTCCCCACAACCACGACTTCGAACCCCGAGTACACCAACCTATGATTGAAATGTGATGAAATATGATGAAATGACGGACGCTGTTGTAATGGGGAAGAGAGAGAAGATGCGTCGCGCTCTAAATAACCAACGTCCTTGATTCAGTTATTTTTAAATTCAGATTCTTGTTCTGAACAGTGTTCAAGCAAAAGAAACTGCAATTCGGATCTCATCGCCATGCAATTAGTTGAAGAAAACAAAGAAATTCAATAAGACGTCATATAGACGCACTTCTACCGTACCCAGCACGCGCATTTGTCACGATGGAAAATATAAAAAATGCTGGTAGATACATGTCAAGGGCTACAAAGCTGCCTAAAATTCGTCGTCGCTCATTGCTGGTGTTCGCGCAAAAAATCATTTTGTAAAAATTATGATGTCAAAAAACCGATAACTTTACAAATTTGGCAACAGAGCGCAAAAAACCAAAATATTTCACAAGAAACTGAGTGTGCCAATCGAAAGAGACATTTGACGTATTTGTGACGTATTTTCAAAATCTGGCAAGCGCAATCCAGTTGAATTGTAGGACATTCGAAGAAAACGGTCCTACAGTAACCAAATTCAATTGTAAAAAAACTAAAAATATTGGCAGATAGCCCTGAATTTTCCCTCTAACAACTGCTAAATTTTATTTGAGTCTCAGGAGCCATCTTCGACGATGATTGGTCACACTGACGTCGTTATTATTGCGAGTGAAATGCTGTGGGCGTTTTTTCGTTTTCGTATGCCCCTATACTATAAATGGTGAGCATACAGGATTGACAAGAATCAAATGACCGGACCAAGTCTGAGTCACGATTATGTCCGGTCACGTACGTAAGAACGCCCGCTTAACTATGACCGGACATAGCCCGATCTCAATCAAACAGCTATTTCTCTGTAAGGTATCCACCGATTTTTTCCTTCGAGCTTTATGCCATTGGTAGAGGACATCAAGAGCTTAAAAAAACTTATTTTTCCAAAATTTTTAATGCATTTGTTCGCATCATGTGCCTACTTTTCTCGAGCACGTGTTTTCTGATCGTTCACAATTAAATCTAGGTCTTGCCACGAAAAGTCTTAATGAATTCCGTTTTTCTTCCAGAGATTGGTAAAGGACTGAGGCACCTTTTTCAGTAGTTTTTCAACCAAACTTAGTCAGCTTTTTTTGTCGGGAGCCAAAAAAATGTTTTGACCGGATCAGCCCTGTTTTACCCTTTTAAATGCGTATAAGTGATGGCTAATCAATAAAGTTGACTGAACAACTGAACAAATAAAGTGATCTGAAATTCTATTTATACTATGCCTTAGATTCGTTCATTTCACTAATGGTAGAACCTTGTGTGCAAATACCATAGATCCGCGTGAGCTTTGGGGGACTTTATCAAAAAGATGTTCAGAGATAGTAGCTTATTACAAGTTTGTTGACAATCTTGGCTTGCTTCTTCTGATAACATTGTGATTAGGAGTTGGTGTTTGATGTTTATCTGTTTGATATTGTTTTGTGTCTTCATGTGTGTGTGTTTTCGTCGCAATGAAAATCGCTGCAGTGTGGAAGGCAATTTTATTTGAATAACCAGAACAAATTTGTGTTATTTCACATTGTCTCAAGTTTGAAAAAGCATGTCATCGTTGCACCCTCGTCCACAGACCCGTGAAGCAAATGTTTGATTGAAAAACTGAGCACGATTATTACGGCAAATAAAAGTGGGAGAAATAAAAATCTAGTGACGAAATCAGATGTAAGCGTCTTAAACCCTTTAGTTAACGATATGCAAATAAGGGTGGTGATTGATCACACTAACATTGTTATTATTGCGAGCGAAGTGCTGTGGATGTTTGCTTGTATTCGTATGCCCACATACTATAAATGGTGAGCATACAGGATTGCCAAGCACATCTTTCTGGTGACTAACAACCAGTGTTGTGACAAAGTTTTTTTTCGAAACTTAGTTATTTAGTAACTACGAAGTTTAGGAAAATAACTTAATTAGTTATTTATTACTTTAAACAAGTTTTTAACCAAGTAAAATAACTTAGTTAGATAACTTTTTCCCAATACTGCTAACAACTAGGGTTCTAACAGGGTCGGGGTTGACCCCGACCCCGACTTTTATGTCAATCCAGACTTTTCAGTACTAAAAGTTGGGGTTGAGTCGGGGTTGACCTCGAAAACCCCGACCCCAACCCGATATTTTCAAAACTCCGATCTCGTTACAACCCTACTAACTAACAACCATCCTCGATACCATTTCAAAGTGCACAGATGGTACATCAGTCAATAATAATCAATACATACCGCCAGTAAATTTTGACGCAAGTAGGTCACATACACATGTCAAAAACAACCAGCCGGTTATGCCACAAGAGAATACCGAAAAAGCAACAGAACACTATCAGGTTGTACAAATGCATTATTCGTTCGAGCGGAGTTTCTGGCGACGAAGTGCCTGAGCACTTCGCTCCTCCTTGGATAGTGATTCGCCCAGGAAAATGTCGTTGGTGAACCAAGACTTCATCAAACTGTTGAGTCTGTTAACGATACTGTGTTGAGCAGTTTCAACCCACCAAACCTTATCGTCTGTTTATTGTCATTTGTCAGGCGCGCGCGTTGCACTTTACGAGCGAGCGCAGCACAATTTTGGGTATATACGTAAGAGCATCGATGTAATAAATGTGTAAAAGTCAGACATGGGGACCCTTAGTGACTTGCCCTACATATTGCGAGGTCGCTGCCCTACATATTTAGTACTGAAATAAAATTTTCAAAGTCAATGTACTACATATTTTGCCTTACATATTTTCTACGTAGTACATATATTTGACCTCGTGCCCTACATATTACATGTAAGTATATATAGGGCACGCCTACCTCTGCTTTTATCCGTCCAAATCCTACATAATGTTAGAAAGCGATAAATCGAGATTGTAAATTTGCAATGAGATTAATAGTGACCTAAATATTCGGCTTGAACTTGTTCGAGCGACAGTGTCCTGTGTTCGAATGATTCGAGGTTCGTTCTTTTATGTGGATCGGAGCATGTGGACAAAGAACGGAAAACCGCAGTCGAGCTCCGGTTGTTCTGTGGTCGGTGAAATGACTGGAAATCGAACGCTAGGTAAACAAACGCTGAGGAATGGTGAGAGTAGAAATCATAGGAACACAGACATATAGTAGTCACTTACGCATAACTTACGCTTTACAATATGTGACGACGATCATGACAATCATTTGCAGTTCGAGTTCAATATTCATTATGTTAAAAGTTCGGCTCTGTTTGCACAATGCATATAAAGGACAATTGACAAAATACCTCACACTGTTTTCGACCATTTTTGAAAAAATCTCCCCCCCCGCCGCTCTTGTGTTACGTGGCGTCACGCTGGTCTCTACCAGTGATCAACTTCTTCCATCCGTGGATGGATTGCGGACGGTTGAACCAGTCAATCCGTGGATGACGGATCGGATGCGGCGGATGTGGAAAACTGTTGCGGATTGGACGAAAGATGTTCATTACAACAATTTCTGTTCACACTCACACTGACACTCAAAAGCAGTGAGAGAATTCGGGAGATAGTATGCTTGTGAGCTCTTTGCTTCTCGGGACTATCCCCGATCTGTAGCTGGACGCAATGATGGGTACTACGCTCATCCCACTTTCTGATTATCCAGCATCCAAAGCCAATCACCTTAAATCTTCGATCCCATGCGTCCAAACCGTTATTATTACTTGTGCACATTATGCGATTCCGGTTTTTTATTGACTTCAATCTCCCCACCACGTGATCACGTGTCCCCTGTCACTCAAATGAGACTCTCTCTGCGTCGAAGGTACCGCGCCTTTTCTTTTGTGTGTCGCGTTTTAAGGGAACTTGTTCTGTTTGATTTCTTGAGTAATCTGGTTGCATCGTGAAACTCGACTGGTCTGGACTGATTGAACCCATCCGGTTTCTAGAGCACATCGATCGAAAAGAGCGCATTAAAAAAAGAACACCTTTCAACAAAAAACTGGTTTCCAAGTTTGCATAATGCCTTTTTTATTCCAAACAGAAACAGGGCCGGATTATAGTGGGGGCACTTGGGGCACGTGCTCCCGGCCCTCGGCCCCAAGCAATCCAAATCGGCCCTCGTCGTCGAGTTGTGATTGTACAAAAAGAAACTGCACAGTGCATAAATATTCTGACTGATACACTTCACTTCCCCACTTCAGATACAAATCAACTACTGTACGTCAATACGGTTTAAATTAAATGTGTTTGCATATGGGAAGGTGTGAAGGGGAATTCTGGAAGGTATCAAGTTGGGGGGGTATGTCATCTTGAGGGATATTGGTGGGAAACCCGCAATGATCTTCACATTTGCTTACGTCTAGTGGCGGGCTCGCGCAGCTTAAAAAAAGTGTCCAAATTTTTCCCAAAAACTTGACTGATTTCGGCCCTCTTTTGGAGAGTGCCCCACCGGCCCTTCATTTGATAATCCGGGCCTGAGATACAACCTTGATGTAAGACACATCCCTTTATGAACGCACCATAAATTCACTGGAAATGTCTACTTCAACAAAAAATAAGCTGGTTTGTCGAACTGCTCAAACAAGTCTGACAGTCTGAACAGTTCGAGTTCAGTAGAAATTATATTTGATCCTGAAAGCGACAGTCCCACAATTCGACAGTGGCAGAAAAGTTGCAAACAAACAATTGTCACACAATTAAAAACATCGATTCACCCGTAATCTATGCTCATGCAGCAATCTAAATAAAACTATATCGATTTAGAAGTTCAAGCAAGATCAAATCTAGTCTTCTGCTCACATAGTGTGCAGACCAATAAAACCGACAGTAATTGCAATGAGAGATACCACATCAAAATAAAAATAAACGAAAGAGCTTTGTTTCATAGCTGCGCGATAGAAAAATTCAGGCATTCTGTTTCCGTACTTCAACAAACGGCGCATCCAAAACGAGCCGGCATCGAGTGGTTTTATTGGCCGATCATCATATATCTTCCTTAGATGAGAAACACTTGCTTGATATCGATTATTGTTGAGTATTTTTCGTATTGTCTGTTCAAGATAATCGGCCGTCAAGTTTTTCTTGTTCACAAATTCAGCGAAGTTGTGTGTTCTTGCCAGCCAAGAATTGTGTAGTTGTTCAGCAAACATCGGCATGTAGACCACAGGCGTCTCTGAGCAAATTGCCTCTTTCAAGCTGCAAAATAATAAAAATTGTTTTGTGAAACAAAGTTTACGGTAACAACAAGAGAAAACCAAGAGCCAAATGGTGACTATATGCATCATTTTTGGGTAAATGCGAGCAAAATTACAATGAAATGACGACACATTAAAAAATTTGCGGAAATTTATTTCTATGGTGTTCCTACGACCTCAATTACTTAGTTCTGGAGCTGGACCATACAGTTAGCAATCTTCAGACAAAACAGCGAAGCAACAGCTTTTAAAGAACCAACCTTTTCAATCCACCATGACTGATAAACAATTTGGTGCGTTTGTCCTGTAGTATTGCTTCTTGAGGAATCCATGGATTTACCATGACATGATCTTTCAGGCGATCCATTTTAGGCCCTTTGTAGCCCCAAATTATTCTGTACTCTGACAATTGATTTAAGGCGTTAACAAATGCGTCGACGATAGGTTTCGGCGCAAATTCCCATTTGCAAATTGTTCCGAACGCGATAATTATTGTTCCCTTCGATTTTGGATCAGCGACGAAGCGCTCGAACTCTTCGGTCAACGGTTTTGCTGTCTTGCAGTGTGCTCCAAATGACACGAGCTAAAATTACAATACAGAAGTTAAGAAACATAACTTGCTTGATAACCAGAAAAAAATCCCCAAATTTGGCATAACGGCAAAAATTTTGGGCTTTTAAAGTTTAAAATTTAGAATAATTCGGCATAGCAGGCAATCTGATATTATTAACAACAATTGCCTTTAACAATAACAGTAAATTTCCAAAGAAACGTACATCATTGGCTCCCGGCATGGGCCAAGCAATATTTTCCGGCATGTCGTAGAAGCTGAACGATGATTGGCTGATGAAACTTGGGAGTGAGTAGTCAACAATGTGATTAATTGCCTTCTTCATGAAATAGTTTGAAGGCACCACCGTAACGAAAAGTTCGAGAAAGTCGCTTATTGCACCGACTCGATCAAGAAATATGTTGACGTCAAACTGAGGGTAGCTGTATTCGAGAAACGTTGGTGGCACAGTCCCATAGTTTCTGAAAAGCGATCGAAGTTTTTGGATGACAAACAAACATGTGAACGTGAACGTGAACATAGGGGTTTTAAATATGTATAGGGTGGCGCAACGAAAAGTTCAACTGTTTGAATCGCTGCAGTGTTGTCAGATTATATTGGATCAAAGAACTGAAATTGGGTACAGCTATGCCTCAGACACTAACTTAGATGTGGTAAAAATTTCATGTCGATTGGCTGCGAATATCTTATTTGATGCCAATTTTTATCAGATGCACCATTTACACTCGTTATTTGGACGAAAAACCAGATTTTGTTTTTTTAACGCGAATTGGAGAACAGTACGAATTACACGTTTTTAGATTGCTGTTTACGATAGTTTATCACTTTTACATGTCCACTTTTTCGTTCAACGCACATTTCGGCTCGCTCCTCATGAATTCAGCGGTTTGGTGGCGCAACGAAAATTTCTACTGTTTGAATGACTGCAGATTCACCAACTTTTATCGGATCAGGTTGAAATTTTAAAAAAGGTTAAAGTTATTATTTAAGGCATATGTGTACCAAATTTCAACTTGATCCGATAAAAATTGGGGACTCTGTAACCATTCAAACAGTTGAACTTTTCGTCGCAGCACTTCGTACAAAAAACGAAAAAAAAAATGTAAGAGATGAAAAGAAAGTGAGTAAGATCACCTGGCGTATCCTTTAATGTAACTGTAAGTGGTTTCTAGGTCAGATGAGTGCATCAATATGTATGGTTTCTTACTGAGCAATGCCAGCGCATAACCGCAGGTTGTGAACAAAGAATCAGCCAAAACAATATCGAATGTCTGATTGGACAATCGGTAGAAGTCTTCAGGCTGGTGTTCGAGCAAATGACTGCAAGCCATACTCGACATATAGAATGGAATCACTTCCGTGATGGCGCGCATTGAACCAGTCCACAACATCTCGTTGAACGCCGGATCATTATCAACAGACATGTCCTTGCCTAAAGGAACATCATCAAAATATCATCAATAATGTTAGTCATCGTTGCATTTTTATTTACCTTTCAACATGATTAAATTCTCCTTGACGCCTCCACCCAGAGGTATTTCAGGCCGAAATATTTCGAAGAAGACGGTGACTTCATGTCCATCTTCGATCAATCGATGCATAAAAGGCATAAATGTGCCGGCGTGGCTTCTTCCTTGCGGCATTGTTGTCAGCAAAATCTTGGCGGCATTCGATGCTGATAAGCAGCAGAAGAAGAATAACAAGACATTGACAAAGATAGTCATGGTGGAACACTTCGTCTGAGGTTGCGTCGATGGAGACGCTAGCGAGCGCGACGCTCGCGACCCGGCTGTTCGTTCAATAATGTGAAAAACTCAGTACGCATACAAGGTGGCGCTGCGATAAATACACAAGGTAACTAGATTCTAATGCTCAATCGAAGGCACAAGTCTCACACTACAAACATCAATCATCAACAAGAACCAACGATAATAATGCGCAAAAACAGCTTTCTAAAAAGTAAATGAGATAATTTAAATTGACTACCAGTACTCGTTAATTGTACAGGGTAAACCATTTTAGTGTTCAGGAAATTGATTGCTAATAACTTTTTATAGCTTTGACCGATTTTGACAAAATTTAAGCACAATGTAGAGTTAATCAGGAAATTTTTTTTGACACAGTTTCATTGTATATGAATGCAAAGTTTTTGAGAAATGCGGCTTTCCGTAAAATGCTGAGAAATACAAGGTATTCTGTTGTAAAAATCATCGCAGTATATCCATTTTTTATCAGATTAAGCTGAAGTTAGGATCATATGTGCATCCTGTACTCATTTAAAAGTGGTAAAAGTTATACAGTGATTGGTAATGGATATCTGGTTTTGTGGAAATTTCCGTCCGAGGCGTCTTGCGCAGAAAAAACTCCTTCCCTGTAGGTGTATGTTTACAAAAATTCAGCTTTATCCAATAAAAATTGGCGAGGATGCAGCAATTCAAGCAGGTGAAGTTTTCATTGAGCACACTTGAATTCTCAGCATTTTACGGAAAGCCGCATTTCTCAAGAACTTTGCATTCAAATGCAATGAAACTTTGTCAGAAAATCTCCCTGATTAACTCTATATTGTGTTTAAATTTTGTCAGAATCGGTCAAAGTAATAAAAAGTTATTAGCAATCAAAATCGTGAACATTTAAATGGGCCACCCTGTATTGGCGCATTATTATTTGCAGTAAGTGTTTTCGTCGGAAATTAATAACCAAGATTTTAGACCAGTAAATATTTTTCACGATTATTTGCGTACTGTGTCAATCAGTTTGCCGATCGAAATTATATCGTTAATCAGACAAAATCGTATCTTCACATTCAGTATCTCCGGTTCTCAATTTTCTTTTGTTAATCATTTCACTCGAGGCCATGTTCCGGTCGTTTACCCAGCCGATATACGCGAAGAAATCAATGAAGATGCTTGTGTCATTGATATACCATTGAAATTCGCTGGGACGAGAGGCAAATGGGAAGCAATGAAGGAAGTTGTGTAGGTCTTCGCCAAGTGTGGCTCCAATTGCCTTAAAATAGAGGGAGAGTTGATGTTGTGAACAAAACAGTCAATATTTACGGTATTAGTAGAAAATGAAAATAATTTTCAAGAAATTTATCCTTATTGTATTAATTTTGTGTATGATAACAAATTGTGATTAAATTATTCTGAAACATTTCAAAGTCAGCAAGTTATTTTGTCTGAGCATGTTTGGAGAATGTTTGATTTACCACGCTTCGGAGCGGATGTTCCTACAAAATTATAGCTAACAAGAACACTGTAAATGCCATGTAAATGTGCAAAAAATAAAATTTGGTGTAAAACATAGCCGTTTTTTGCTAAGTTATTATCTTAACTATGTCGTTCCTAATCCTCGCCGTTGTTTTCCGTCGCCACGGCACATCATTAATCGTTTCCTTAGTTAAAAATACTTTCATTGACTGTAAGCTTGGTAAATTGTGGGGCTGGTCACGCTATAAAGCGACCAACAAGAAATGACGATCAGAAACATATCACTGCAATCCATCTGCCTCATTGGCTCAGGGGTAGAGCGTCTGTCTAGTAAACAGAAGGTCACTGGTTCGATTCCAGTATGAGGCAAAACATTTTCATGATTTTTCAAACATCCAATCAAACTTTTTTCGCAACTGTAATCCGCAGAATAGATGTATTTTTTGTGATGACAACGATCAGTCTGCCTCAAGGAAATAACATCCGACTGAAAGTATTGGAGCATGCTTCACTGGACGCGTTTAGAATTTGACTTTCAAGCAAAATTATTATGAAATTTTTTTGCTGGCTTCCGCCATGCAAAAAGGCAAAGAAATACAGCTAATCCGCAGTTACAGTTGTGAATAACGTTTGATGTGATGTTTGAGAAGCAAAAGCCTGGGGCCTAAGCCTCCTACTTCTCCTACTTTCACGTGAATTTAGCTTTTATTATGGAAAAATTAACATGGTGACTGCAGCATTATAGTTAATGGTGGCGGGAGTAAAAAAATGAACCATGATAAACAAAATAACCGATAAAAAGGACAAAAGGAAAAGGATGTTTAATTTTACACGTATTGAATCTGACGTTCAAGCAAATTATTCATAAAAGAATTTTTGCTGGCTTCCGCCATGTAAAATTGCAAAAAATACAGCTAATCTGCGGATTACAGTTGTGAATAAAGTTTTATAGGGTGTTTTACAAGCAAAAGAACTAATTGCCTCATACTGGAATCGAACCAGTGTCCTTCTGTTTACTAGACAGACGCTCACCCCTGAGCCAATGAGGCAGATGAAATTGTCTTAACCTGTAATTGCCGATTAATTATTATTTTGTGAGATCTATGAGTTGGCGCCCAGGAAATAACATTTGAATGAAGCATTTTTCATCGTACACGTTTAGAATCTAACGTTCAAGCAAAAGTAGTGAAAAAAAATTTTTTGCTGGCTTGCACCATGTGAAAATGCAAAAAATACAGCTAATCTGCAGTTAGAGTTGTGAATAATGTTTGAAAAGCCAAAAAATGTTGCTGCCTCATACTGGAATCGAACCAGTGACCTTCTGTTTACTAGACAGACGCTCTACCCCTGAGCCAATGAGGCATATACTATCATCCATTATGTTTTCGATCATCATTCCTTGCTGGTCGCTTTGCGGCGTGATCAATGGCTCCTTCAATTTACCAAGCTTACAGTAGCTGCATGGCATTGGTATGAAAAATGAGAAGAAGCTATGAGCTCCGGCAGTGACACCTATAGCTGCGTCGGTCAAGGTCGGAATCGGTTCCGATCCAGTAATCGGTCTAGCCAATTTTCATTAAATCGATCCCTGTCCCGGTCCCGGTCCAGATGGCTTTTTATTGGTCTCGGTATTCGGTCAAGTCAGCTTTTGAGAAAAATCGGTCCAGCTCAAAAGAATCGGTCCTGACCCAGTAATCGGTAGAAGGAAAAAGACCTCGGTGCCGGTTCCAGTCCCGGTCCCGGTGCATCGACCTCAAAATTAATTGGTGTACCGACATTTTCGGTCTCGGTCCCGGTGCACCGACCACATCTATAGTGACACCCATGCCCCAACACGATACGTTCTGTACTTTATTTAAACACATGAAAGTAAAATTGCTTTCATTGAACAGATATATTGAATAGATTCCGAACTCCGAGTTTTCATTATAATTTCACATACTGTAGTTGTGCTGTTATGAAAGAACTTTTTGATAAAAAATATGGAGACAAAATTGTAGATTACTTACCATCTGCAGGAGAATTGCGTAGATTCTTGTGCCCGCTTCGACTGTGTTGCTGCTCAAATGATTGCGATTTTCGTCCGTGATGGTTATTCTTCACATCAAAAATTACTGCGCAACATGTAGTTGTGCAAAAACTACGGTTTATATAAAGTGTGACAATCTCGAGGCGAAGTACGTAAACAGGCATTTCAGTTTGAAATTACTGTTGATCGCTGACTAATTGCATCCATTAGTTGCGCTAAATTTGCTCGCATTGCTTTGAAATCGCCGTGCTAAAGTTATTATTTGTTTGCGATATCGTCATTGGTGTCACAAAATTGAGACAATACGCGTTCTTTATTCCGTAAAGTAAAAATTAAAAACAGTATGCAAAACTGCGTTCA
>JAQGCX010000956.1:0-12963 GCA_034700205.1 Plectus parietinus | reverse complement strand
AACGAGGAGCGCATCGTCTACGTGCTGCACTACGCGCACTGGCGGCTCACCAACAAGTCGCCGCCGCCCACCGACGTACTCGACGTGGTGCGCGCCATGTGGGCGCTCGAGGAGACGCTCAGGGTGATCGACAGCTCGATCACCAAGAGCCGCCCCACGCTCGTGCACGGCTCGAGCGGCGTGCGACGCACGGGCGCGCTCAGCATGCTCTGCCGGCAGCTGCAAACCCGGCGCAAGATGGCCATCCTCGCTTCGGCCGCCTACGTGCGCCGACATCGCTTCGGCGTGCTCCGCGCTTCGCAGCACTCCAGTCTCGTGCTCGTCTCGTCTCTGCGCCCTCAACTTTGCCGACCACATGAGTCTGATCGACAAGACCGGCGCCAGCTTCAAGCGCGTCATCAACTACATCACCGCCTTCGGCGTCCCCCAACGTCGTACATCGAAAGAGAAAGAGTCCGAAGCCCGCACCGACTCGCAGCCTAAGCCTCGCAGTCGTTCCCGTCGCGGCGCCAGCTGACAGGTCACACTTGTCATACCGTCGTCACACTTCGTCATTAACATGTTGTACCTTCTGCACAACTGCTTTCGCACTAATGCATAAACTAGCCTCAGACAGACTGCTTCTTGTGTTATCAACTGCCTGCAGTCTGACTTAAACTGAAACGGCGATAAAAAAAGAGACAACAATATTAGTTAGTAGCATTAAGTAGTTGGCGGAGCAAGTAGGAGAGAGAGAGAGAGAGTTGGAGGAGGTTGTTTCGAGGGTGACGTGACTTTTTGTAATGGACAAAACTGATCGCACCTGGAAACGGAAAGATGAATGGCAGCTTGTGTGCACGTCGGTTAGCGTCGCGCGGAACTCGGCTGGCTCGGCCGTGCAGCGCTCAGACGCGGCAGGCGCATAAAGAGCCGCCACACTTGCTCCTGCCTTCGACTTGACTCGTCCGCCGTCCGTCTGTCCGACAACCGCGATATGACGATCAGCTACTCCGATCAGTTTTTCAAACTCTTGCTCAGATGGAAGGGGTCGCTGTGGAAAACCATCTGGAAGGACTTGGCTCTTTACCTTCTGCTCTACTACTCCATCAACATGGCCTACCGCTTCGGGATGAACGACGAGACCAAAGCTACCTTTCTTAAGTACATTATACTATTCAACGGCTGGACGCACGAGATTCCTTTGACTTTCCTGCTCGGATTCTACGTGGCGATGATCATTCGGCGTTGGTGGGAACAGTGTCAATGGATCAGCTGGCCCGATCAGCTGCTCTTCAATGTGTCGGCGCTCATTCGAGGCTCTGAGGTGTGTCCAGGGCTGGATTAACCCAGGCACTTTTGGCATTTAAGTGCCACGTCTAGGTCTGGATTAAGAGTGTGGGGGCCCTGGGCCATATCTTTGCAGGGAGCCCTTTCATAGGGGCCAAACCGACAGAGAGAGGGCCCTGGGCCATATCTTTGCAGGGAGCCCTTTCATAGGGGCCAAACCGACAGAGAGAGGGCCCTGGGCCATGTGGCCCAAATGAAATAAATCCAGGCCCTCCGGCTTCCCGGTGGCCCCCTGGCCGGCGAAAGAGGACCCCCTTGGCCCAAATGAAATAAATCCAGGCCCTCCGGCCCGCCGGTGGCTCCCTGGCCGGCGAAAGAGGACCTTCTTGGCCCAAAGCAGTCTCATACAACAAGAAAGTTCCTAATACTTAATTTTCAGTCAATTTTTAACATAGAAGTACGCAATATCTCAAAAAATTTTGCTCCCAGCGGGGCTAAGGGCTCTTGAGCGCGTCCGTGGACCCCCAGCCGATAAAGCTCGTGCGCTTCGAGCACTCTCTGCGAAATGGGCTGCTCTAAGATAAAGTGCCTGGCCCTCCCGAGGTCTTAATCCGACCCTGGGTGTGTCGGGACGGTGCTGCTGCTTGCCGACTAGCTCCGTTGTGCTGTTTTCAGCCCGAGACGCGGATTATCCGCAGGACGATAGCGCGCTACTGCATTCTGTCGTCGGTGCTGGCGTGGCGCAGCGTGTCGTTGCGCGTGCTGATGCGCTATCCGACGGACGAGCACCTGCTGACGAGCGGGCTGATGAACGAGGCGGAGTACGAGATGTTCCGGCAGATCGAAGTGAAGGTAGATCCGCACAAGAAGTGGTTCGTGCCGCTCAACTGGATCCAGTCGATGCTGGTGCGCTGTCTCGAGCAGGATCGACTGACACACACCAACGAACTACGTAGTCTGCTCGACAACCTCAGCCATTATCGCCAGGGCTTCTTCCAGTTATTTCTCTACGATTGGATCACTATCCCTCTCGTGTACACACAGGTGGCGACCATCTCTGTCTACGGCTTCTTCGCGTTCACACTCATCGGTCGCCAGTTTCCGGCAGTCAACGACGCCAAAGAACCCGTCGACCTGTGAGCCGTCAGCAGGGCCGGATTATGGGGGTCGGAGGCCCCTAAGCTAAAAATGGATGGTTCTGTTTGGCGACAAAAAAGTTGCCGGGAACCCCTCGGGAGCCCCCTTGAACCCTAAGCAATAGCTTAGTTAGCTTCCACTATAATCCGGCCCTGACCGTTAGTATGTGAGAGTTAGTGACTCTACTGTTTTCTTACAGCTATATACCAGTATTCACCATTCTGCAGTTTTTGTTCTACATCGGCTGGCTGAAGGTGGGAGAAGACCTAATGTTTCCATTCGGCGCGGACGACGAGGACTTTGAATTCAACTATATTCTGGATCGAAACTTTGAGATGGCGTACTTGATCGTGGACGACTTGCACAATCAAGTGCCGCCGTGCTATTTGGACAGTCTGAATGCGCCCGTTGAACTGCTGCACACTAAAGGATCGAAGTCATTGTTTATGCACGTTCAGAAGCAGCATTTGCGAAAGCACGTCCTCTCACCCGAGGACATGCTCATGGCTTGCGAGGAGGACGTTGCCGGCGCCGAAACGAAATTTTTGTGCTGCTGCAAACGGTCGCATTCGTCTTCAAGGATCTCCAGGAGTCATTCGATTGACGAACTCCACAAACATCATCATCTTCCTCATCATCGTGAGTCCAGACACAGCAATGGTCCATTGCTCGCCAGAACTTCGCTCCAAAAGAAGCCAATTCTTTGATATGAACTTTATTACTGGCCAGGTTTTGTGCAACCGCTTTCTAGCTCGCACTAACCAACGTTTCATCAGATACCCAATGAAAGAGATTCGAAATATCAACACGAATGCAAACGCAGACGAACACAGGAGATGGCATGAGAGAAAGGCAGAATCGAGAAGCATTCACGGGATGAAAACCGCAATCCGTAATGAGGCATTAGTACACCACCGATCCGTAACTTGGCAGTTCACAACTGTCACTTTTTGAAAAGACCACTCTTTTTGTGGGCCTTTTTCGTCTGATGGATAAAGTGTTGTTTGGTATCGGTAGGCAAGTGAACATCGAAGATGACGGGATCGTTTTTCGACTGCAAGTTGTGGTCGCACATGCAACAATTGATGAACTTAGTGTAGCCGTCCGTCGTGCAACCGTACCCTGACAATTCACTCATCAATCACAACGGAACTTTAAATTTAAACAAACGCCAACCTTCGTGAATGTGGCCAAAAACGTGGTATTTTGGGCGGATTCTTTTAGAGACTGAATTGAGCAACTCGACGCATCCAGTGCGCGCTCCACTTGCAAGCAAATCGCCGTGTCCTGCAACGATAGCGATGTGTACTTGGATCGCGTCTAAGCCTAAGCCTAAGCCTAAGCCTAAGCCTAAGCGCGAGTGGGACTCACCGAGCGGCGGAGTGTGCGAAACGAGTACGTCGACACCGACGGGTACCTGGTTCCACTTATCGAGCAGAGGCTGACCTCGCGGCATGTTGAAAGCCCAATTGTCGAACGTCGGTTGCCTGAACGCGCCACACAACAGATGCGCAAGTTTAACAGCTAACAAAGCGCGCCGCCGTGCGAACATACCACGGGGTGCCATAGATCTTGAGTCCGAACAGCTCCACTTCTGAATCCTCCAAATAGATGCAGTTGGTCAATAGCGACTTCGGATTGCTTATTTTTCCCGACGATAGAGCGGCCTGTAACGCTTGCTTCAACGCGAGCTCCTTGGCTTGCGTCGCGTCTTTGTCTGCAACCGTATTCTGCGTCACTCGTGCACCGTTGTTCGGGTCCATCAACTTACGCGATCCTTTCATGAAGTTCTGGTCGAATGTGCACTCGTGATTACCGGCGATTACAATTTTGTATGTATGTTTCAACTGACCTTCAAAAGAATTAAAAAGAATTAATCAATTTAAAATCACAGTTCGCACCCATATTTTCATTGAACGCTTTGATTTCCTTCGGTAGTCCACAACTGGTGAAATCGCCCGCCATAATGAGCACGTCACCCGGCGGAACATTCTTCGGGTCGATGTAATTTCCGTGAGAGCAAGCGATGCACACGAATCGCACATAGTCGGGACGAATCGGCGCATCCATCTTCATCGGTCTTACCAATTTCACTGGTCGTTTCGTCTTCAGCATCTCCCATGCCACCGTCGGGTCTTCGGTATACTGATGCGGATAGATCTGAAAAAGCGCGGCCGAATCGAATGTCCTGTGAACAGCCTCTGAGCGAGCAAAATGTCTTCACAAGCACGCAGATGCAGTGCAAACGGAGTTGCTTACATCTTCCTCAGGCAGGGCAAGGGCCAATTCGCAAGCAAGTGAAATAGAACGAGTGTCGAAGAGCGAATGCGATCGCGACATGCGCGGTTGTGGCGACAACTCGGGTTTGCGGATGACGGTTGGTTTCTTCTTGGACTTGAAACTGTTGCGGAGAATGGTGCCAGAGCCACGAAAGACGAGGGGCGAAGCGAAGCTAGGGAGGCTGTCTGTCATAACAGGGGATCAACGGCGTGCAACAAGTGAACAAATCAATGGCGAATGTGCTGTTGCCGGCAAACGGCCGCCGGATGCAACAGAGATTCGCACTACGGAGCAAAACAAAGAGGCGCGCCTCGCGTGGCCCGACGCGAGCGCCAAGTCAGCGGGAGCAGCAACATGTGTTACTTCGGGAAGGCAATAAAACGGGCAGAGACGAATGTTGCAGCACATCATGCGGGAGATGGGAACGGCGGATAATGCGGGATCGTTCGCCAATTTCCGACTGACGGATGCGAGTCATTACCAGATCGCTCGGGTGACGCTGTCGATTGTGCTTCGGCTGAGATACCTTCTTCGACTTGCGCACCTGAACCAAGTGCTCTCCGGCCACCACCGGCTCGCTCAGATCCACCTCTTTCGGTTTCAGACGATTGAACACCCCCGTCATGTTAAGTTTGGTGATCGCGTCGCGGCGGTCCAATGAGCTGCTACTCGACGGCGTTGGACTCGGCGGCGGTTGCAAGCGTTTGCTGCTGCCATCGCACTTGCTCAATGTCAATTCGTCCACTGAAGATTGATCAACAATAGATCTTTTCTTCGTCGACGAATGATCGCCCGCTGAGACCGAAAGACTGCGCGCCGAAGGTTGCGTCGACGATCGCGACAATTTCCGAGTCGGTGGTGTTGCGGTGGACGATTTCTTGAGCGCACTGAATCGTGAGAAGGTTGCTTCAGATTCAGCGGGTATGCTCGTTTTCGGTGAGACACTCTTCGAAGTCAATGTCAATTCGTCCACTGAAGATTGATCAGCAATAGATCTTTTCTTCGTCGACAAATGATCGCCCGCTGAAACCGAAACACTGCGCGCCGAAGGTTGCGTCGACGATCGCCGCGACAATTTCTGAGTCGGTGGTGTTGAGGTAGACGATTTCTTGAGCGCACTGAATCGTGAGAAGGTTGGTTCAGATTCAGCGGGTATGCTCGTTTTCGGTGAGACACTCTTCGAAGCGCTCTGATGCGTTTTTGGAGCCAGCGAATGCGAACGTGCAAGCGACGCTGATGGACTGACTGATGACGAGATTTTCCTTTTCAATCGTCCGAATAACGACAGTTCTTTTGCATTAGGCTGCGGCATAGAAAGCATTGAAAGCAAAAGCGAAGCGGACACAGCGCAAGAACATGACCGAGACATATAATAAAAATAAAAAATACCTCCGGTCCGATAGATTCTCGTCTTGCACTGCTGCTTGGACCTCTCAAACTCAAACTCGATCGACGATCGAAGATACCGGAGCCGCTTGTCAAAGACGATCGACGGCCCAGGGACGATTTTGGTGGCGGCCCTGGACCAGTGTGCAGATGCAAATCGTCAATCGCCTTGGACAGCAACATTTCTTTTGGCGGAGACTTAGCGGCTGGAACAGAGAGGAGCAGTCAAAAAGCGCAGGCGTGAACGGCACGTGATTGTCAGACGAATATTTTTAGAACGTCAAAAGAAGCAATAAAACAAAACTGCACAGGGATAGGGTAGCTGGGGACGTAAAGCGAGCGTAACCTTTGAACATCAGAGTCTGTTGAGTAATCAGCGAACTCTTCCGCCGACTACGCGATCTTTCGACACAGATAAAAGCGGGGGTGGGTGCCGAGCTTTTTCGAAGTCGGCAGAGCTCGGCACTGAACTCGCGATTGAAGCTCGCTGGAGCCGTGTGTTTCCGCGGAGGCGGTCGACACGACGACGGACGTCGAGACGGCGGATCTAATCTGAGCGGACTGCAGAAGAGAATGTCTTCCGCCGAGTCGTCCACAACGAGACTCAGCGCATGGGGGTCGTTTGTCTTGTGGAAATCATCAATGAACGGAAGACGAAGCGTGCTGCACCTCCGCAGCAACTCCTGACTCAACATGAGGAAGACGGCCGCATTCCTGGGTGGTCGAACGCCTTTGTCTCTCTGCGGTTCGAGCGAACGCGTCCGATGCGTATCTCTCAAGACAAGGGTCGGCAGCGGTCCGACCCCATCAACTTTCCACTCAGATGAACGCTGTCAAAACTTCTGCCCAGCCGCAATAGCGATCGTAGCCCAGGTAGACAGAAAAAGCCAAGACGCACTCGCAAACAAAAGGCACACTCGAACCCGAGTCTTTGGGTTCTCCTTCCGAATAGTGACCGGTGGAAAGTCACGGCAGCGAACAGCGAGTGGCAAGTACCGCAGTTTGTAACACTGAAAGCCTGCCCGACTGGGGCGTCGCTTTGCGAAGCAGAGCGAGAAACAAATGGCTAGCAGGCGCACAAGCACAGAAAACAATGAAACACCGTACCTGATTCGGGTCGAGCTGGAGCAGAAGCGTGCTTGGGCTGTGCCGGGGTTCGTCCGGCGTCGTCCTCGGGTTCAAGTCTCCGGCGACAGGCGCGTCGTTCGCCAGGAAGCATCAATCTCTCCTCCACGAGGTCTCGCAAGACCACTTTCTTGCAGTTGAACAACGCAACTGTGAATTAATTCTAACCAGGTGTCGCCCGGCGATGATGAACGACTAGTGGCGTTGCGCCACCAATGCGGCTGCTTCTATAGCCGATGTTCGGTCGGGTGCGAGGAAGTAGTCTTCTGTCGCCGCCGAGACGGGCAGGGGCAATTGTTCGATGACGGAAAGGTTCGCTGCCGCTCACGTTTAAATTCAAACAAGATGTTCACGACATTGCCCAATTACTGTAGTCCACTTGCGCACGGAACGGAAACTCGTTTTGTTGTTACGCGATAAAATTCGTCAGAATGTTCGGGAAAAGCGGGCGGTTCTAAACGTGTCATCATCATCAGTGAGCATTGTGTTGTCGAGGCGATGGGGAGCGAAAATATTCAGGGCGATTGTCTTCGAGTTACGTGATAGTTGGACGTGTGACTTTGAGACGTGCAAATGATTTTACTTTTTTAGTTGCACAAATTAATGAAGACTGATTCAGATTGAACGGTTTTGCAGATTCCTTTTGTTTGACAAGAATCAAAGAGCGACCAGTGACAATGCCGATCGACTACTCAAAGTGGAAGGACATTGAGGTGTCGGACGACGAGGACGACACCCATCCCAACATCGACACACCATCGCTGTTCCGCTGGCGACATCAAGCGCGCGTGGAGAAGATGGCGCAGCGCAAGCAGGAACGCGACGAGATCGAGCTGGCCAAGACGGACAGTATGCGTAAAGTACACGAGATCGAGCGCAAACTGGAGGAGGCGGGTATCGACGAGAAGGAACGCGTCAAGCTCGAGCTCGAGAAGAACGAGCTCATCAAGCAGGAGGAGGACTGGCTCAAGAAAGAGCAGGAGATCGCCGACAAGGAGCGTCTCGAGCCTTGGAATGTCGACACCATCGGCCACGAGACCTGGAGCAAATCGGCATGTTTTTTCTACTGTTCACCACACTAAATTTTGCCAAATAGTGTTCATTTCTGTTAAATTTTTATAGTCAGAATTTTTCCAACGGTTTACCAAAAAACGATCAAACACACACCTCAATTGAATGTCGCGCGCTGTCAAAATCCAAAATTTATTGTATTGAGTATCATTACTTCGTATGATTTAAATCCATTTCTAGTAAACGTTCTACAACGACATTTAGTCACTATTGCACATCTAAAATTCTGGGGTTACGGTGCTTTCTACATTACGCTCTTTACCGTCAAAGAATTATGAGTGTAACTGAATTCCTGTGCGCACAAAACTCATGTATGATGTAGTAATGGGACAGTAATGTCAGAAATATTTATTACGCTTTCTTCTTGTCATTAAATTACGCTTGTATTCACCGATCCATATAATAAAGATTGTTTTCAGCGCATCAACAAGTACAGTGACAAGAAACCCGAGCCGCCAAAGATCTCGGATGACCAAGAAGCTGATCTTATGGTGAGAACTGGTCGGCTTTTTGACAATTGGCGTCTTCTAACTTCGTTTTGTTTCAGCGCGACTTCTTCGACAAGTACGAAGACGAGTTGAAGGCGTACGGTAGACTGAAGGGTTTCGACGCATCGGAGAAGTATATTCTGGATCGCCCCCATCTCGCGTCTGACTTCACAGCCAACTATCTGACCATCGAGTGTCTCAATCTTGGCATGGAATTCAAGGTTTGTACCTAATTCTTCTAAGAGGGCGACCCTTCTAATAGGGCGACCATCTCTAATAGTGCGACCCCCTAGCGACGGATCGAAATATAGGGCGACCGTACCTGTAACGCTGTTCCGAAATCAGGTACATGCTGCCGACCAGGAGGGGGGGGGAGGTCGCCGGGGTACGGTACTTCGTGTCGGGATTTTGGGACTAAGTTCAAAAATTCAAAAAAATTTGCGGCCTTCGGCTGAATGATAAGAGGACCCTTACCTGTTAGCGGCCGCTTTGCGGCCGAGGGCCATTCTATCCAGTGCTTGTCCAGTCCGACCGCGAGGGGGGGGATGCATGTAGCTAGCTTCATAACGGGTCCGGCCAGGGGGGGGCAATATGTAGCTAGGTCCCCCCCTCGGTTACAGGTATGCTTCTAACTTTTTAATGGAATGACCAATTTAATTGAAAATTTTCATGCATATAACTAAGTAGGAAAGCTACAGTTGCACCAAGTTTAGTTTAGAATAGACATGCTTTTGTATCAAAACCGCTCAACACTGTTTTGTACTGGAGAGCTTTGTCAGCTCAGTCAGCACAGAGTTGAGATTGTTAGGTGTTAATTGATTGGTTCATCTGACAAAAATTTCCACTAAAAATCATCGAAAAAATTTAATTATGGTCGTTTCAGACTTTCTATGCTTCTTACCAAAAAGTTAGTGAGAATGCGTCGACTTTCGTGACTGCGTGGATTATGCTGTCCAATTTAAAAATTATTGCGCGGCTTTGACACAAAAGCATGTCCACTCTAAATCAAACTTTTTGCAAATGTAGCTTTCTTACTTAGTTATATGCATGAAAAACTTCAATTAAACTGGTCAAAGTAAGAAGGGGGTAGAGTACTTTTGGGACACCCTTTATTTTTGCATCATTGAAGTGTATATACACGCTACTGTCAATTGGTTCAGGTTGCTGCAATTATCTTCGTGACAGCAAGTGAGTTCTACGACGAGACGACGGCCGCTGCGCAGTACTTTATGCACATGGCTTCGCACACGGGCATCCCCATCATCGCTTGGAACGCCGACAACTCGGGCATTCTCATCAACAAGGTGATCTTTCTCAACAACGAGAAGGCAATCGCATATCACACTGTTTCCAGGACTTGAACGATTACCGTATTTTGCAAATGGCGCCCCCGATTGAACACCAGGTGGCCGCCATGATCGCCCTACTGAAACGGTACAACTGGCACAAATTCGGAGTGGTCACGTCAAAAATGGCAGGCTCAACACAGTTCCTCGATATTTGCAAGGATCAAGCTCAGCAGAGCAAGGAACGGAATTTCAAGTAAGCCGATATTAATTCTGTCTGTTGCTAGAACCTAAGCCTAAGTCATCGTCTAAACTGCTAAAGTTGCGGCTGCTGAATTTTTTTTTACAGACTTGAGATTGTTCACACAATCGAAATTGACACCGACCAGGACGAAAAGGGCATAGAAAACGATTTAGAACGTCTCAAAACTTCCGATGCAAGAATTCTGCTCCTCTACTGCAATCAACGGCATGCTTGGAAGATCTTCACCGTTGCAAACAAGATCGGACTGACGTCGGATCGGTATCTGTGGATTGGTACTCAATCTGTGAAAGGCCAGTTCAAACAAGAAGTGCGTTTGTTCTTGTTTCAGTTTTGCCATTTTTATCACCAGACTAAAGGGCTGCGCATACTTTGAACGGTCCGTTTTGAACGGCCCGTTTTGCCAACCAATTACCAAGAATCAATTATATATTCCTGATCACGCAATATTTATTCTTGGTAATTGGTCCCAAAACGGCCCGTTCAATGTATGCGCAGCCCTTAAGACGATATACAGGGTGTTACAAAAGTCTCGTTCGCATTTTTTGTTGAATAACTTTGTCCTTTTTGTTCGGATTAGACTGAAAACCAAGACTTTTATGTTTCGAAGCAGCGCAAATTTTTTTTGAAATGGATTTATCGTTGCAGAAATATGGTCAAGCAAAAACAGAGTCCATATTGTAGCTCTGCGTTATGAAACTGTGAGCGCTGGAGTACGAAAATTGCAAAATTCGGCAGTATAGCAATTTCTTTGCAGGATATTTTCGAAATGTAAACCTGACTTGAAAACCTGACTTTCTTGGTCAATCACTTTGACGTGTAGTCGTACTTCGCGTTTACCGTAATCTTTTTACCTTCAGCGCATTGAAACAGGGTATGTTTTGAATCGGGTATAACTAGGCCATGTCAAAACCGAATCAAATGAATGTTTTTCAAAAAAAATTGCGTTGCTTCGGAGAACAAAAATCTTGATTTGGAGCTCGATCCGAACGAAGCACACAAGTTATTCAAAAATAAAATGTGAACGGGACTTTTATATTTCATTTATTTTCAGAAAAATTTTCAGAAACGGGACCCTTTATTTTCAGAAAAACCAACAAAGAGTCCAGCCAGGAATGCTTGCAGTGACATTCAATACTATGTCTAACACGCAGATATCGCCACCTGACGACGTGCTACCTGTACAGATTGGTCACGCAACCAAGGTTTTATTCAATTCTGAAGACCGATTCATTAACCTCGATAATCAACGAGAAATTGCAGATCTTTGCTGCGGCTCTTTCAGGCATGCTCTATGACAAAATTAACGTCAGCCTATTATCAACATCGAGTTGTGTGAGCCACGACAATTTCACTTGGTCAACTGGAAACATCATCTACAAGTTGCACGAAAATCCGCTGTCCAACAATAACGCAACATTTTAGGTATTTGAAAAAGGCGTCCGTTAAAGGGAATCCTCACCATGCAAAAGATACATTTGATTCATTCTTCTACAATTTTACGGACGAAGGGAAGCTGGTCAACTCGCTGCTTTTAATTTCAAATCTTCGTCCACAGACTGATGGAACACACGCTTGGGAAACGGTAGGGATACTACATTTTTATTTTAGAAAGTTGTTTACTTATTAGAACGAGGAGGCGGAGCGGAACTGCATGTATTTCTTTAAATCCTCTACTGATAGTTGTTTTCGATTTGAAGATTAGACCTTAAATACAAGCATTGTGCTTCTCTCTTTACCGTAGTTAGTTTCAATCAAAACAGAAATGAAAGCCCTTTCTTTGGTTACAATATCTATTGGGAAAATTTATTACGTAGATTCCTGAATCCATTTCAAGTAGTTCTCATTCAACATTAGCGCCGCTGAGTATCTACGTGTTGAGCGCAAACTTCTTGAAATGGATTCAGGTATCTACGTACTAAATTTCCACATTATGCGCTATTTGGTTGACAGACGACAAAATTCAACAGGTTGGATCTTTCACGCCCGCAGATGGCCTCAGTATTAACGACATTCAATGGCCTGGCGGACAAGCGAACCCTCCGCACGGGACACCAGACAAGTTCAAACTGAAAGTTGTGACGATGCTGGAAAACCCATTCATCATCACTTCCGATCTGGACAGCGATACCGGCAGATGTCCAGGAGACAAAGGCCAGAAGTGCGATTGGGGCGAGATCGAGAAAGTTGATGAAGTCACTGGAGAAATACGGTATACTGTTTGCTACTCATGTAAACATCCTGAGCAGGGGCAAAGAATTTTGCTCATTGTGGATACAGTCAAAATTTGGCCATCGGTAAACCCCATCGGTAAAGAACAAAACTGGGGTTTGGTCTCGCAACGAAAATTGTGACAAATGAAATGATTTTTTCTCAGACGTTCATCATTGACGCAAACTTGTGCTCGCTGAGTATCGCTGAGGTGTAAAACATAAACTCGCTGAATCCCGCAACGATGGTGTGGGTTTATCAATTTCTTTCCCTCACAGGTTATGGTGTCGCCTTCCCGTTTCTCTTTTACCCAGTACAAAATGTTGATTATATTCCATGTAACCCTCAAGTCGAAATTCGATCATTTCATAACGCAACACAGCTTACGATAATGTACAATTTAGCCAGGGATGTAGCAGGGGGGCACGGCTTATAGGTGGGCCTTTTGGAC
>JAQGCX010000955.1:0-12967 GCA_034700205.1 Plectus parietinus | reverse complement strand
TTTTCTGTTGCGTACTCTTGAGGAGTACGCAAAAAGTACTCTTTTAAAGGTCAGCGTACTCCATTGTACTACTTCATCAACTAAAAATCGACTTTTTTAGCTATTGCGCTAAAAACCGCCAAATTTTTGCCTGCGGCGCGAAATTTTTGCGCCAAAAATTTGGCTTGTTTCTTGGTGTAATCTTTTAGCAATTTGGAAATCTGGCAGCCCTAATCAAGTTTCACTAACCGGTAGTTGAGATTTAAGCAGATGTTTTGCGTGCGGCGCTTGTCAACCATCGCGGCTGTGGTGTCGTCGGCTTTGATGGCGGCAGCGAGCAGCCGGTGGACCATGAGGTCGGCGTATCGGCGAATCGGCGACGTAAAGTGCGTGTAAATGGGCGCGGCGAGACCGAAATGGAAGTACTGCTCGACGGGCAGAGTGCCGGACGCGAAATAGACTGCTTGCGTCATGCAGCGCGTGGCCAGAATGCGCAGCATCGTGTTGAAGAACGGGTTCGATGCTATCACGGCGCGATCCAAAGACTCGGCGATCGCCTTGCCGCTGTCCACCGTCAGTGTGAAGCCGCGCGTCTCAGCAGCCTCAAATCAGATGGTCATCATCCCAACTGTTTACTCATAATTTCTTTGACGGTAAAAAGCGTACTGTAGATTGACTAAATGTCGTTGTGGGACGTTTACTAGAAATGGATTTTAATCATACGAAATAATGATACTCAATACAATAAATTCTGCATTTTGACAGCGCGCGACATTCAATTAAGGGGTGTACGATCGATTTCTGGTTAACCGTTCGAAAAATTCTGACTATATTGGTTGTGACAAGAACACGAGATTTCAATAAATTGAAACAGTAAGTACCTGAATGACGGGTTTGTAGTTTGCCGGCGCGGGAACGGGATGTCGACGAAGAACGGCGCAGTCGGGGTATTCGTCGTTGATCTTCTGCGCGACAGAGATGTTCGCGAGCAACATAAACTCTTCCACCATGCTATTCGTCTCCAACATCTTCTTCTCATGCACAGAGATCGGATCACGCGTCTCGGAATCAATGTTAAATCTAAATCAAACTTTTGATGAATAAACCCAATCGAATGCACAAAATTTTTGTGAAAAATCAAAAAAACTGAAGGTGAACAAGTACCTAATTTCCATGGACGCCAAAGACAAAGCGCCATTGGCTCGTCGTCTGGAGCGCAGCTTCTTGGCTAGAGTGTTGAGCAAACGCAGCGACACGGCGACCGGATCGTTGTTGGCCGTGTCGTCGATGCTGTCCTGCGCCTGCTGGTACGTCAACGCCGCTCGCGAGCAGATGACCGACTTGTGGAACTTGACGTCCACCGCTTCGGCATCTTTCGTCAATTTCCAAATGACTGAGAAAGCAAATCGCTCTTCGCCGCCGCGCAACGAACAAAGGTTCGACGACAGCAATTCTGGGACCATGTCGATGCGCTGATCACACAGATACACTGTCGTGCCACGTTCCGACGCCTCCTGCAAAGATTATTTATTGAATGGCGCTAAAGATCCGTCGCAAACCATCTTTAGTACAAAGGCTGCGATTAGAACAATTGTTGACGAAACTCAGCAAGACAGAAATAAATACTCTGCACAGTTCAGACTCACACCGCAGGAGTTGCACCGAAAATAACACTAAGAGGGACTCTTAAATAGGATTGCCAGAAATCCAAACGTCATATAAAGTACATTTTGCGGTTCTTAGCTGTATTTCCGTTAAAGAACTTACTCCTCCCCGTTAAATTTTTTTTGCTTGGGTGTCGGAAAGTCAATTGTATCCAGTAATTAATCCATTTTTGGCCCCTCAAAAGAGTACGTCTGGCAGCCCTACTCTTAAACGAGTGGGGAGGGATAAGAATAAAAGGCGGCACATCGACGGCAACGCACCTGGTCCAGGGCACTTCCTGGTCGAACAAAGTGCGAAACGTCGGCAATATGGACGCCGACTTCGAAGCAACCATCGTCTAATGGGCGGCAGTGCAACGCGTCATCGATATCTGTGCACCCTGGCGGATCGACGCTACAGATGTTCAAATCGCTGAAAAAAAGAATGAAATCAATCGAACTGAATACGCGATTCTCTTACCGCAAATCGACGCGCTTGGATCGATCATCATCGGAGATTCGCCACGGAATCAGTGGTAGACACTCGAGGACGGCCTTGCTGAACTTGTGGTGCGGAATGTCGTGCTCGAGCAACAGCACCTCGTTCTCAGTCGTTCGATCGCCCAACATGCCCAAAGAGCGAACATAGTGACCTGAAACAGATATATCGGTTGAAATCCCAGGTGTTTTCGGGTCAAAAGTCGGGGGGGGGGGGGGGTTACATGGAACATATCGAAAAAGTCAGGGGGGGGGGTTAACATACCGTACTCCAAAATTTTCGGGGGGGGGTTAACATACCGTACTCCAAAAAATTTGAGGACTAAAATTTGAAATTTACCCCAATTTTTTACCGCCTTTGGCGGGCGAAGGGGGTTAACAAAACTCCGCCCACTTCGGTCAAGGTTGGGGGAGTTAATCCCCCCAAAAAACACCAGTGGTTGACATAGGTGTGTTCGGGTCGAAAAGTAGGGGGGGGTTAACATGGCTTTGGCCTAAAATTTTGCACAAATTTGCAGAAAATTACCGTGATTTTGCATAGGTTAACAAAATTTCGCCCATTTTGCCCACTTCGGTCAGGGTTGGGGGGGGTTAACCCCCCCCTCCCAAAAAGACCTATGGTGGTTGAAACGACCGACAACACGCACCCAGAGGATAGCGGGAATCTCTCGGCCAAGAGTCTATGGAAACAATTAGGCGTTGTCCTTTGAGCGTATCCGCTTGTCGAGTTTCCACACGAATGCGAGGAATTCGCCTTTCAGCAGCTGCGAACAAGTGTCGCCTTGCGCCTATAAATGAATGGTAATGGGGAAAAACGCGGTGTGGATATGGAATACGTACCCGGCACCGATGACGGCAAAAGTACGCCACAGTACGGGCGCCAGTTGCGGCGAATAATGCCGACCACGCGCGCAGTGGGCAGCAAATCTTCCCGTTTTCGCTTTTTTCTCGCTGTCTCTTTGCCATCATCGCCTGGTTCAACTTCGTCCGTATCCAATTCTGCGTCTGCATTCGGCCTGTTCTCTTCCATGTCACGAACCTAAATATATTCACATAAAGATAAATCGAAAAGCAAAAACAAAGCTAAACAATAAAACAATGGCACACTTCCCAATTTTGAACCATACTCTGCAAGCAATGGTCTTACACAATCAAATAAAGGGAAACCTTAAGTAAACGAGCAGGACAAGACCATTCGTCTTCCGGAAGCAATTCAACGGCGACTAAGTCGTCGTGCACGGCTCTGTTGCATTTGAGCAATCCTTGTACAAACCAGGCAGAGCCTTCGTCGTCTACGTAAACGGACGCCTCCAAGTAATTGTCACGCGAAACCTGAAAAGCAGCAGACTAACTTTTTGGAAACAAAATTCACGCTCTCCTGCTACAGCAAAGTAAACAAAATTGACAAATTTAATCAATCGAATATATCTCACTTGAAAACTGCCTTTCTTGAACTTTCCCAGCTTTATACCGACTTGAATTTCATCTGCCGATAAATGCTCGGGAAATAGGATTCTTCCGCGAGGAGCGCCTGTCTTCGGGTCGATCTCGTCGCGAGACTCGAACGCCGCCAACTTGTCGGCCAACTCCGGCTTATTGCTTATGCCTGCAAACAATCAAACTGAGCACAAAATCTTGTAGAGCAGGGGCTTGTTCCACGAAAGCAAAAGATTTGGGTTCCACGAAACTTTTGCTTTTGCTTTTCATTTGCACATGCAAGTGCTCACATTGTGTGACAGTATGTTGAACTTTGACAAGGAACTTTTCAATGAATTTTTGGCATGTTTAGTTATGTGTAAAATAAATATAAAGTTTCTTGGACTTCAAGCAAAGCAAACCTTTGACGTATTCCGAGAATGAGAAGCTGATCAGTCCTTCGGCTCTGGCTCGGTCGCGACCTTCTGCAGTGTCGGACAAGAACACCAACTTGGGCTGCTCTTGCGACCGTCCACTGAGTTCGTTCAGGTGGTCGACAAAGAACTTGGCCGTCTTACGCAGCGCCCTTTCGCTCCTGAAACATTGCACGCGGTTCCGCAAACTGCACATTTATCCTTACCGGTCATCGGCCGATTCGCCCGGTTCGCGAGCGGCGTACGTGTCTTCGTGGAAGTCGTTCATGAAGACAAAAAATCCGCGCTGTTCGCTAAACACCAGCTGATGCATCTTCTTGTAAGCGGGTGGACTCTTCTGCTTCACTGATTCCCACGCCGTCTGCGCGATTATAACATTTCTGAACAGCCAATTTGTGTTCCATATATAGATCGCTTCCACAACTTTCACATACCGGAAACAATCATCTGCGAGTACATCGGTTTTGTGCAAAAGTATGTTGACGTCCACGAGAAGGATGTGCGGTTCGTTGATTACGGTAGAGACGGAAGAGTTGTCGACGTCGGCAAGAAGGCCACGTTCCGCACTCGGGCATATCGAACAGAACGGCAGACCGCAAGGAATATCGTTGCGCAGATAGTGCTCACGAACCACCTGCAACACACACAACCGGAGAAACGAATACTAGCTGAGTTTAAGGTTGCCAAACCTACTGCTTTTGAGGGGTCAAAAACTGAATACGCACCGGATAGAATGGACCTATCCTGAGCCAAAGCATATAAATTCAAAGGGGGGAGTAAGCTCTCGACAAAATCTACTGCTTTGGCAGTTCTGACATCAGGTAATCCTAGCTGAGTTCACACAAATGAGCCGAAAAAATGAAGAAAAAATGAAGAAAAACTGCAGACGCACTTTGACGATGCCGCCGCTTCGAGTGTTTTTGTGAAAGATTTTGAGCGTCCGTCTCGATATTCCGCTTTGCCTCACATTCAGTTCCATTTTGAAGATCTTAGTGGGTAACAAAATTACTGAAACACATAAAGTAGTTATGAACTTATGATTATCAAAAGAAAAAAAACGCGCGCGCGACTGCGTTCATCGCGCGAACGAACATCAAAAACTACCGTGTCCGAATGGTGAAATATCAAGAAGTCCTTACGAGACTCAATTGTACAAGACCACCAACCCGGTCAAGGAGTTGCAGGCCTTCGAGGTCAAGTGCACCTCCATGGTTGTTCTTGTTGCGCATCCGCGACACGCCCGTGGACGCCATCGAGCTCGAGAACGTCACCGCCGTCAGCAACGCCGGGTTGGCTGACGGTTGTTTGAGTTTAGCGCAAACGTTTCCTTTCTATTCAGGCAGCATTCACTGCATTCACTACTGAGTGCCCCATCGTTCGTGCCGTCCCGCGAATTTTTCTTCGATCCGATCTTATGCATCCGGATTCCGGAATCATTCCTAAGTCCGTCGACTGAGGAAGAGTTGACTAATTTCTTAACAATTAGGAATTGAGGACTTTATGCTCTCTTATGATGTGGTAAAACCTAGGTCTCCAATACTTGCAATCGTTTAGAGATTGTTCAAAGTTTGCTGATTTCTCGTTTTCACAAGCAGTACTGTTTTTCAGCCGAATAGCGGTGGGATAAATCGGACGCGATTCGTAAGCGACGATGGCGGCTGAAGGTGTGGACAAGTTTCTGGAATACGTAAGAGACGTGTTTCCAGACACGTGCAGTTCGCACGACTTGCTCAAACTCAATCGACGACCTCACATCGCTCAACCTGTACGTTGCCATTCACTAACTCAGTTCATATATTTCCACCTCTGCTACTTAAACTTGTCTCTGAGAAAGACGAAAAAATAATCGACGAAATTGTCTCCAAATAGCTTTTGCACAGTGAACTAATTAACTTCAAAAACATAACGGAGATGTTTTGGATTGTGCAGAAAAACTTTGGTCGTGACGCAAAGTTGAACTTTCAGCATCCTCTTGCCGACTGTTCAACGGGCAAAGTGTGTGTGCTGATCGACGGAGAGTGCTGTCTCGATCGGTACGAAACGATCTGAAGTGACAGGGATGAGTATTAAAAGAACGCTTTCAGCTTGTACGGAGGCTACTACAGCGATTGGGCGTGTGGCGGGCAATGGAACCGCGTTCTCGACTTCCTCCCGTTGCTCGCGTCAAACGCGCGCAATCACAACGTCTCCCTGGTGGTCGTGTTCGATGGTTCGCTCAATCACGACCGCGACGTCGAGTGGAAACGCCAGCAGGTCGTTCGGTATTGCCAACGCAAATTGTCCAATGATCGGATTCAGATGGACTTTGCCGAACGATCGAAACAGATCATGCAGCACATTCGAAGACGCCGCACGCCGCCGCCCAAATCTCTGTGGATTCCACCGACCGGATTGCGGTCGTTCCTGCGTTTGGCTCTGACGCAGATTGGAGTGACCGTCTTTCAGACTGTCGACGACCACAAACAGGAGGTCGGTCGGGTTGAGCATTCTTGTATCTTTTGTAGTGCTCTTGACCATAGGTTACCTGGGGGGATTGAAGGGGTATCCCCCGGAGTTTTGCGATCCCCCCTCGAAAATCGACTGAAGGTCAAAAAAATACGGTCTTTTAGCGCGAACGTCGCCATTCGATCATTCGAAGGCCTCCAAAAATCCAAAAAAATTTGAAACCCGAGTACACCTATACTCTTGACTTGTTTTCCCTTCAAAATTAATTTGTTAGTGCTTAGTTTTAGCGCAGCACTTTTAAAACGTTTTCACTGTTGAATTGTTGACTGAGTGTGGTTTAACTGTTCAGGTGATGACTTTCCTCCGTGACAACTGCTTCGACGTGCTGTTGGCTGAGGGCGCCGAGTACCTGTTTATGGACCCTCCGCGCTTCATGTTCGCTTCGAGTCTCAAGCTGACGTTCAAAGGCCGTCTGGACGTTCGAGAAATTGCGCTCGACGATGTGTGCAGGAAGATCGATCTGCACCCCAACCGTCTGGCGCTCGTCGCTGCGCTCCTCGGTTCGTTTGCCAGTTTTGCAATTGGTCGTTCAAGCAATTCACTTATTTTCTTATTGATTGGCTGTAGTAATTTAATTCCTTGCCCTGACTTTTGTTCTTCACCGTTTTTGTTGTTTTTCAGGGAACTTTTTGGTTTCGCAGAAAGATTTGAAACCGCTCCACGACGAACTGATGGTACTTGCGCCTGCTGATCAGAAGGTACGGTTCCACCCAGAGGTGGGCAAGGTTTGACCCCAGGGGGGGAGGATATCCCCCCGGCGGCCTTCAAAACCCCATCCTATCCAGTGCTTGTCCAAAAAAAAATTGTCCACTACGTGGCGAAAATGTTTCATCCCCCCGCCCTTTTTCTGGCAAGGGGATCAAGACCCTTGGGGGGTGGATATCCCCCCGTGCCCAAGTCTGGTCCCACCGGCTGCCATGTGTGTTATGGACGTTTCTAGACCAACTATCGCTCGTTGGTGCCGGCGATCGTAACGTTCGTTCGCAATCTGCCGTCCGTCGACGACGTGAAGACGATCGGCGAGTTCATCTTCTCCAAGTTGCCCGAAAAGGAGCGCACCGACAAAACCGAACGATTCGTCCGATCTGTCAACTACTATTTAAACGCCACCAAGGAGTCATTCCATAAATTCAAGAAACACAACTGTTAGTCAATTACTTGGTCATTTTTCTTATTTGCTATTCATGAGTGTAAATCGAAAATTCAAAAAGCACAATTGTCAGTGCATTACTTTCTTTGTTATTTTCCGATTTGCAATTCATGAGGGGGGGAATCGATTGGCAATGATAGAGCAGGACTAATGATGCAATCAATTGCTCTTTGTAGCAATATTGCGGACGGCGACGGGTGCGCAGAAGAAATTCGCATCCGACGTCAGCAGCGAAGCGAAGACGAAGAACTTGCCGGAAGACGTGAATTCGTTGGAGAGTTGTTTGGACGGCGTTCACATAGAAGACCCGACACCGCCCGCTAAGACGAACGGCGCCGGTGGGGACGTCGCGGAGCGCGGCAGCTCCGGCGATTCCAGTCGCTCAACGTCGCCGCTCAACAACAACAACAATGACGCCCTGTCCGACGCCGTCACCGCCGCGCAGACCGCCGCGTCCGCCCCCTGTCCGCCCGCCGCCGAACACTTCGTGCCCGTCGTGCCGCCGCAGATCGTCAAAGTCGTCATGCATCGTCATTGCAAAGCGCTCATGCACCCTTGGATACACCAGGCGCTCACTAAGGCATGCCGTTTCTTCGCAAGTCAATCATTAAATGCAGTGATGTTCACGGGCCGGGCCGGCCCGGGCCCGGTACTTTTCCTCCAGGCCGGCCCGGATCCGGCCCGGCCTGACCGAAAGAGAAGAAAAAGTTGACGAAAGTAGATATAGACCGTCAATTTGACTGATTTTCAAGTCAAAAATCGCTTAAAATTGACATTTTGCATACTCTACCCAGTCAAATAAGCTGTTCTACATGTCGATAATTTTGAAATGTTACGTTCAATAATTTCTCTGAAAATCGGCCCGGCCCTGAACATCACTGATTAAATGCTTTGTTCAGGCGGAGATACGAATCGCGTCGGGTGTGGAGGAGACGGAAGGACCGGTGTCGGCGGAGATTTGGAAAGGCGTGCGACAGGCGGTCTACGGCGTCCTCTTCGATCTCAACCACAAGGCCTTCTTGCTCAGACAGCAGAAACTGCGCAAACCCACGCCGCCCGACGCAACTGGCGATCACAAGCCGAGCGGCAAGTATCCGCAAGGTAACACTGCCAGTTCTTTCTTATTTCCTCACATAAAGAATATCAACAGCAATAGTATTGTGCACAGATGATGGACTGATTGTATACTCATAATTTCTTTGACGGTAAAGAGCGTACTTGTAGAAAGCGTAACCCCAGAATTTTAGATGTGCAATAGTGACTAAATGTCATTGTGGGACGTTTACTATAAATGGATTTAAATCATACGAAGTAATGGCACTCAATACAATAAATTCTGGGTTTTGGCAGCGCGCGATATTCAATTGCGGGGTGTTCAATCGATTTCTGCTTAACCGTTCGAAAAATTCTGACTTATAGTATTGTGCACAGATGGTGGACTGATTGTACATGTCTTTCAGAACTGTCGACGAGTATCTTAGTAAAGGAGTGGAGTGTGGAGGGCAAACGACGGGATTCGGGCGATTCGCCGAAACTGGTGCAGGCGCTGCCGATCGCCTGGCGCGGAGTGCCCACCGTCAAGCAGCTCTGGTTCCGACAGGACTACGGGCCGAAGCGCATCAAGGCGTTCTTGTCGTGCATGTTGTCAGACACGCCGCTCATGATGAACCCGGCGTGCGTGCCGCAGAAGGCGCTGATAATGTGTTGTGTACTCAGGTCAGTTTGCACATTGCAGCTTCCACGACGGCCTTGTTGTTTTCAGGTACCTGGTAGCCTACAGGGAGACTCGTCTGTTGCAGCGCCACGAGCTGGACGCCTTTTTGGCGACGGCCGTATCACCGCAGCTGATCGATGCGAACACAATGCAGGAAATCCCCGTCAGTCGTGGCTACTTATTCGTGACGTTGTCGCATTTGTGGGCGTTTTTGTTTGCAGGTTCAGAATCTGACGCCACGCGGCGTGACGCTCGCCCGGTGGTTCATGGCGGGCGTGGAGCACGCGATGGTGGCGAACGACGCGTGCGGCTCACCGATTCCGCCGGCGCGTTGCTGTCCCTGGCTCTTCTTCGACGGCAAGCTGTTCCAGTTGAAGCTCAATGCTGCCGCGCTGCGCAAACAGTCGCTGCTCGAGTTGTGCAACGGAGAGGTACGGCCCGAGTGACTCATTGCATCCACTGAATATTGTCAGAATTTTCCACCGGTTAACTGAAAATCCATCCAAATCCCCTCGATTGAATTTCGCGCGCCGTCATAATGCAGAATTTATTGAATTGAGTATCATTACTTTGTATGATTTAAATCCATTTCTAGTAAACGTCCCACAACGACATTTAGTCACTGTTGCAGATGTAAAATTCTGGGGGTTACGGTGCTTTCTACAGTACGCTCTTACTGTCAAAGAAATAATGATTATACTTTTTAGCGCGATCAAGTCGCGCTGGTCGAACGGATGCGCATGGCCGTGCTTGAGGGTCTTGAATGGATCTTCGCCGCCCCCGCCGCGCCCTCGCCCGCCACCGTCAACGACGTGCGCAACAACGAGAGGCTCGACGCCGTCTTCAAAGGACGCGGACTGATTGGTGTGCCTTTTCCTTTTTTGCCTCTAGTATTTCACTCACGTTTTTTCTTCTCTTTGAAGGTCGGCGCGAGATTCTTGAAACAGGCGGGCAGTTGGCAATCGCGGGCAAAGTGGTGGGACGCTGGGGTGGACAGCACAGCAACCGTGGGGGCGCGACTCACGCGCAGCAGGTGCGACAGTCGGTCAAGTCGCGCGCACCGACTTGGGCATTGCAGACTAGACAGACGTCCACGCAGATCCGACCGCCGCCGCCGCCCGTCGCGTCCACGGCCATGCGTCCGCATCAGGTGTCGCTGATGCATCCGCGCGGGTCCATGACGCTCGGCGGTATGACCAATCGACGAATGCCGATGGGCGCTCCACCGCCGCCGCCGCCTCCCATGCCCCCCGTCTACCGTCCCGTGCCCCCGATGGTGCCTGCGCCGCCGTACGGCAGCTTCCCCATGATGACCCGCGGCCCGGTTGGCCATGTGCCTTCCATCGACGCGCTTCAACAGTATCAAGCTTCTGTAGCCGGCAGACCATCGCAGGTGCGTTCTATTTCCTGCCTGCTTTAAGCAATTAGACTCTTCGTAGCATTTGAGTTTGAACGAGTAACTCGGATCACTACAGTAATCTTATGTGCTTCAACACACTAAAACGCGTCCCGCTGCGACGCTACTTCGTGCGTCAGGGTGTTGAAGTATATAAGATTACTGTAGTGATCTGAGTTACTCGTTCAAACTCAGATGCTGTAAAGACCCTAATTGAAAAATATTCTTCCGTCATTCAAGTTCGTCGTTGTGAAAGTGATGACATTAAGTATAAATGCAAACTTGTTTTAGTCGATGCAGCAGCAAATGCAGCAACGGTCTAGAGGTGGAGGGATGACGGCTAGTCGCGGCGGCGCCGCGCACTCTCCGCGCACGGCTCCATCGGCGAACATGTTCGGCGGCCGCGTTCAGCAGAACCACGGGCCGAATCGGCCGCCAGAGCAGAACATAATGCGCCAGACGAGACTCTCCGGACCGCCGCCGACGATGACGACTCGGTTGACGACCACAACTCAGGCACCGGCGTCGCTCGGCTTGTGGCACAAATGATGTTTCGGGTTGCTGCTGCTGCTGCACGCGTGTCTGTAGATACGATTGATGGCGTATGAAATGTGTGCAAAGTGCGAGAGTTAGCTGCTATTGCGGAATTTTATTGTTGAAGTTATTCTGTGAGGCCGCTTCCGCTGAATGGCACAATTGCAGAGGTTTTATGTAATTTATGCTGCAGAGTGTTGTCGCGTCGTCATAGATCACACTTTCTCTTGTGTCGACGCCGTTGTTGTTTTGTTGTTGTTCCGTTGCGTCATTGTGGTCTTGTACCGAATCGATGAACTGGCGACAAAATGCGAACAGTACCTAGTGGTGTCTTTTTTCCACCTTCCACCCTTTTCTTTTCTACTATCCGTCTCGTAAGAATAGTGGGTTATGGAAAAGAAATAATGCATTAAAATCATGCAACATGTAGTCATGTCGCGAGGTGCCTTGCGATATTCAGTCCCATCAAGGCAAACCTGTCATTTCTGCCACGTAAAATATAGCCGATAATTGCAGTTAATTAAAAATATCGCATGAAGAATTACAACGATATTTCGCACTGGCTCTTTATACGATATTTTTAATTAACTGCAATTATCGGCTATGTTTTTTGCGTGGCAGAAGGGACAGGTTTGCCTTGATGGAACTGAAATATCGCAAGGCACCTCGCGACATGACTAGCAACATGGAAAAGAAAACCCTGAATCTTTTTGCTCTTTTTCTTGCTGTGGTCTTTGAATACACTGTCGTCACAACAGAAATTGTTTTTCGAAATATTCACGGTTGCGTAGGTTCTTTTACCGTCATGCTCTATAGTCGAACTGTTAGTTTAGTTCTTTCTGCGACTTCTTTCTCTCTAGCTATGTTGTGGCGGTGTTCGGTTGGTAAGTTCGTTCTCTACATATTTCTGTTGGCTTCAGAATAGTTGTGCTGTTGTAGTGGTTGGTGCCTCTATGTATCCTCACGAATCAATCCCTTTGATAACTAACGTCCTCCGGTTTTTGCGCTGGTTAGAACATGCTTCCCCCACTGTTGCCAGAAATAAATGTTTGTTATTGCCATGACAACACGATCTCGCAGCCACACACGAGACGCAGCCGGTTCGCTTTCTGTGTTCCGGTTTGAAGAGTTTGAAGAATGAGTTTGAAAGCGGCGTTCACGATCAAACTGGGCCATAAGATCTTGCCGAAGACGGTGAGTGTGGGTAAATTTGATGGCATTCATCCGTCTTTGGTGGCCGCGACGGCCAACGCCAAGCTGTTTGTGCACACGCCGCATAGACCGTCTGCCGAGACCGGCGGACGTTTGCTCGCTTCGGACGTGGCCGATGTCTCGCTCCTCAATATCAACCAGCCTATCAGGGCCGTCGCCGTTGGGCGTATGCGAGCCGGTTCAGAGGACCATGACGTCGTTGTGGTCGGCACACCCACTCATGTACTTGCCTACGACATGGACAACAATTCCGATCTCTTCTATCGTGAAGTGCGTTCTTGCCACATCTTTTTTTTGAAAATCTGATATACTCATTATTTCTTTGACGGTAAAGAGCGAACTTAGAAAACACCGTAACCCCAGAATTTTAGATGTGCAATAGTGACTAAACGTCATTGTGGGACATTTTATAGAAATGGATTTAAATCATACGAAGTAATGATACTCAATACAATAAATTCTGGATTTTGACAGCGCGCGACATTC
>JAQGCX010000954.1:0-12968 GCA_034700205.1 Plectus parietinus | reverse complement strand
AAACTTTTTTGGACATTTTTGCCCCCGAAGGCAAAATTCTGATGAATTTTAACGGCAGCGGAAAAATTTTTGAACTTTTGTACAGTTGAAGGCAAATTTTGGTTGATGAGTAACGTCGGGAGGGTCCCCTTAAGTGACTGTAATCCGGGGGGCCCTGGGCCACGTGACCCATGTGGCCCATTTATAATCCAGCCCTGCCCCCCGTCCCATGCTGCCTACGCGCCTGCAGTAGACTCACGTGCATGAGTGACAATCAAAGTTTGAGTAACTGGCGATGACGAAGAAGAAGTTGCTCGCCCAGAAGAACACAAGACTGAGGATGACAATGACCAGTTGGATACGTTGCCATCGGCCGAACCCGCCGATTCGAATGAGCAGATCGTCGAGGTCGACCCGGCGACTTGAGAGCATGGCGGATGACTAATTGGTGCTGTTGCGCAGCGAGAATACGATTCAACGCATCGGCGAACAGACAAGCGGCGTTCGAGAGCTGATTCGCTTTGGCTACGTCCACTCCGCCGCCACCGCTTCGTCGATTCAAGCGCCAGTCTCATTGCTTTCAAACGCTTTCTCTCTCGCTACCGGCTGCGTCACGGTGAACGCCATATGGGCTTGTTTTGCTCACCTGCGTCTGCAATCAAGGCATCTTGCCAATGGTACTATACTACGCCAGGCATAGAACAGTTTGGTGAATAAAGAATCCAGGGGTACGCAAATGCAAACCTTCCGCGCGTCGATCAAGCGGTGCTGATTCGGACTGAGATTGACACCGCCGATTAATTACAAATCAGCGTCGATGGCTACCCATTTGGGTTTCGTCGCAAAAACTGCATTACCTACCATTACACACTGTGCGAAAAATCAATTCGTTCGCTGAAATGACATATAATCTGCTCGTGTACTTTCGCCACCGAAAAACATGCTTGCCTACAAATACTAACAGCGAATACATTATTGACTCAGCGGACTTGAGAGCGTGGGTTAATATCAGTATACGAGCTGTTTCCGCTTATTAGCCAAGCCTTGTCACATGCAGGAAACAGGGCATCGCCACATGTCATCTACCGATCTGATGGGCTTATTTCACCTCGAGAATAATAACTCAGATGACACGCTAATACTGAACGACGAGGTGACTGACTAGCTTCATCGGGTTTGCATTGGAGTGCAAAGCGACTAGCTGTCCCGTGCCTCTGCTGAGTGCTGCAGTGGCGACTAACGACCAGTTTAACGTCGGCTGTCTCTTCTCTCATTTGCCACATTGCTGCTTCCTCGTTAAAAGCAGCTCAATTTTTGTTCCATTTCTCAACTGCTGCCGTTGGAAATTGTTCTTCCTTCTAGAAAGACGATGATAAAATCTGCGGAGATGGTGAAAACGAAATTGTCGAAGATTTTCATGAACGATGTCTGCTATGAGAATTTAACTGATGATTCATGGACTACGATCGAACGAAATATTAACGCAACTCCAATCCTGCTTTATAGAATATTCGGCATCTGCCCGCTGATTGTGTGTATTCCGTCATTAATCATCAATATAACGTTTGTCTACGTTACCATACATGGTGCGATAGAGAAGAAGCTGTCCAGAAAACTTTATATATTCTTGATCAATCGGGCTCTCGGAGATATTCTCTACCTGTTGATAACAATTTTACTTGCGCTCAGCTGTATTTTTCAAGATGGACACTTCAGTTTAGACCTGCTCGCTGTCGTGATGGTCGTCAACTATCTGAGTTTCTGGGCGAGTATGGTGGGCTTCATTTCGCTCAGTCTGCTGAAATTGTGTTCCCTGGTGGCGCCTCTGCAGACGCGCAAGCTCGTCACTACCAGGCGTTGTGTGTGGGTCGTTTCGCTTAGTTGGGTGTTTGCTCTCGTCTACACAACCTTCTTGCTGATTCTACTGTCGTTGACGATGATCGAATCGCTGGCGAAATGGTCCGCATGCACGCCCGATTCCTGTATTCGAACTGCTTTTGCCATCGAAGCAACTCTGAACATTTGCTGCTATACATTGACATTGACCATCTTTTTTGCTACACTGATGGTCTCGCGAAGGATTCAGCAAAAGAGCAAGCTGAGTAGTCAACCCCACATGGTGAATTTGATTCGATCGAGTCGCAGTTCTAGCCCTGTGTGCCAGCAAGTTCGACTTCAGAAACTGGGGCTGTCGGTGGCAATTTTCGCGCTTCTTTACTCCTTGCCAACGTTTGCGGCTTTGCGATATCTTTTCAGTTACAACAAATGCTACTATTCGCTTGGTTGGTACAGAGCACTGAGTTTTATCGGTGCAACAAAAATTTTCTTCGCTCTGCGCACTTTGGTTGATCCGATCATCAATTTTTGCACGCATCGACGACTCAGAGAAACTTTCAAGGAGATATTTACGTCAAGGCGAAAATTTCGACGGAACAGCACACCGAATACATCGTCATGACTGCAATGGTACCAGAAAAAAATTTGGAATGAACCAACACATGAATAGCGTGCATGAGCATTTCGATTTACGAGCTGTAAATCAAATAATATTTTAGAGTCAAAATATCTCCGAAAAAGATCTCTGATATGAACATTATTGCATTTGTGAACAATGTTTAGCATTCTTAATATTTTGTTTTGCGAATCTGAGGCAGCAATAAATGCTCTAACGGTATATGAAAGACGTTTTTAACAGCAGCACACGTGATTGTTTCAAACGTCCGTTGTGACCTTGAGTCTGGTAGGCGCAGTGTTGGTATTCGAAACCATGACCTCTTCTGGAATGAATAGATGGGAATTTGCTGTTTCATAAACAGTCCTGTTCCTGCTGCGCTTTTTTCTTCTTCGAATCGGATGCTGCTTCAGTTCTCTGCGCGTACGAAGCAGCAAGAAAATGACGAGCAAGCAGAGCACAGAAATGATGAAGATCATAAACATGATGATCACCCATGGGTCGGGCAGTCCGGCCGACGACGTGCTGACGTTGCTGGAAATGGTTTTGATGTCGCCGCTGACGCTGACGACCTGGCGATTGATGGTGCCGAACGTTTCGTTGATGCTCAGCTCGGCAGTGGTCGCCAGTCGTGAGATGCTCACTTGGACATCTCTGAGCAAGTCCTTCAGCTCACCCAGGATCACGTCGCCGTTCAGCGCTACACTGATGATGGGCGGCTGGGACATGCTTGGTCACTGGTCGGGGCTGTCAACTAGGTGGTGTCACTAGGTAAAAATTTTCCAAGTCCGACACTTTAAATAATTTGTCAGTCATCTGCTCATCTGTCAATCATTCGTCAACCTTGTCACAATAAGCAGTCTAATTATGCTGTTGAAATGTCGTATAAGGCAGCAGTCATCTAGAAATGAGAGCTTAGAACAGTGTTATGATCAGAGAACGATGGCCGGTGCGCGAAATCTAGAAGACTAATTCAGTTGTTCAATGAAGGCGACGAAGCCGTTTTCGATTTCTTGACTTCGCAAGGATTACTGATTGAAGATATGTATTGTGATAAAATTTTCGAAGTACACTTCGTCAATTTTAATCGTATGATACTGTCAATAATTCGAAAAAATGGATATGAATGAATAATCTGAATGACGGTGGACCGTTCTTTGATGATGCTTGGGACCAGTGCAGCGCCACACACCTCCGCTTGACTTTTGACTTTTATCCTTGTGATTTCCTTGTGATTTCGAGTTATTTCACCTACTCCCGTCTCTGCATCGAAACATTTATCACAATGCATATCTTCAATCAGTAATCCTTGCGAAGTCAAGAAATCGAAGACGGCTTCGTCGCCTTGAATTAGTCTTCAAGATTTCGCACGCAGCGGTCATCGTTCTCTGATCAGAACATTGTCCTAATTTCTCATTTCTAGATGACCGCTGCCTTATACGACATTTCGACAGCATAATTGGACTGTTTATTGTGACAAGATTGACGAATGATTGATAGATGAGCGAATGACTGACAAATTATTTTAAGTCGGGAGTGTCGGACTTGGAAAATTTTTACCTAGTGACACCACCTGGTTGATAGCCGGCGGTCGGCAACGAGCCGCCGTGGGCCGAAGCGCAGGTGGTGGCGACTGCCGACAGAGAACATACACAACGCTGCTTCCGTAATGCGAAGCAGCGAAGGATAATGCCACTGAATCATGAATACAAAACGTTTCTTGCCCGTTCACCAGCCCCCGGCACCACCTTCTCTCGGTTCGGTCGACCGCCCAAATCGGACACAATGCCTTGCCTGGTGATCAAAGCGCGCGCCGTGTTGCGCTCGCTACTTGTTTGAAGACATGTGATCAATAACGAGGAAAGAATTGTATTACTATTACATCAACGAGCAATCATAGCGGAAACCATCACCGCAACAAGAACGATTGAAAGGGAAGGCAGATCCTGTACTTGTACCGACACCATTATGCAAATCACCCAGTGATCAATATAGCAGCAAGGTCGCAGCACGGAAAGGATTCGTCGGTTGAACATAACCGGACGGCGCAGGCGGGCAACATCACAGGAAAACACGAATCAACAAGCTACCGATTTGGACGAGGCACTTTTCTTTGCGACTTTTGCCACTTGAAATCGTCAGATCGGATATTTTGTTCGCTGGCTAAGGTCCGATGTGTTGTCAATCAAATTGTCATGAAGAAAAAGAGAAACACAATTCAGCTCGTCAGTAACAAATAATTCATTTGAGTACCGTACTTGAGGGGGTAATACACTGTCAAAATTTTCACATGGCCCGTCTTGGTCACTAAGTTGTAACCGTAAGAAATGTAAAAAGTAGGGGTGTCTAGGCGGCTACAAACCAATTATGCTCTGCGTTTTTGTTATGCATTCTTGGTGAGTGCGGCGTAACTGTGAGCATGACCTCATGAGTCCCATAGTTAAGCCGGTCTAACCAAGAATGCATAACAAAAACGAAGTAGGTAATTGCACACAGAACAGAGGGCAGAAATTGATTAAGTAGGGTATGAGAGTGTGCTTAAAATGAGGGGACGCATGTACGTTGAGCTCGCTCCATCAGTCCAATGACGTGATGGAGACGACGGCGGATCTTCTTCTGGTCGTCGGCGGTACACTCGATCACTTGAGCCTGGAAGCGCTGATCAATCGGCCCATCCGGCTGCTCCGGACTGCACGCATTCAGAAATCGCTTGCACATCTGAAATAGTCGTTCATCTGGCCAACAGTTATAGTCAATATTTTTACTGGGTAAAGAGACCACTATAGAAAGCACCGTAAACCCAGAATTTTAGATCTGCACTAATGATTAAATATCTTTATGGGATCATTACTTGCAATTGATTTTAATCATACTAAGTATTGATACTCCATTCAATGAATTCTGGATTTTGAGAAGGCGCGACATTCAACAGCATCCATTTTCATCAATTAGTGGTTAACCGTTCGCAAAATTTAGACTTTACTCTCTCCTTGGTTTGCTTTTATCATTGTTTTAACTTCAGAAGTGAATCCCTTCCAAAATTTATAAAAAATTCAGTGGTCCATTTGACTTCCTCTGCGCCTCCAGTATTTCATTGAAAAATACAGTGGCACATCTAACAGTTACGGTGTTTGAATTGCTGCCGAACCACCAATTCTTATCAGATCAAACTGAAAATTGGTACACACATGCCTCAGACATCAACTTAAACGTGTTTTAAATTTCATGTTCATTGGTAGTGAAGAACTGATTTTGTGCAAATGATAGATTGAGTGCGCGCACCCTTGTTATTATGACGCACTATACAGAAATTTGCATAAATCTGATTTCACCACCAATGAACATGACATTTTGAATACATTTAAGTTAGTGTCTGAAGCATGTGTGTACCAATTTTCAGTTTGATTTGATAAGAATTGGCGGTTCGGCAGCAGTTCAAACATCGTAATTCAAAGATGCGCCACCATGTATTTTAGCATTCGTACGAACCTGCTTCGAGGTTTCAAGGTCATCTTGCATCTTTCCCAGCAGCCCTTCAATGGATTCGTTGACATTGTCCAGAGCCTTGGCCTGTTCATGGTTTCGCGGCGTGTTCACAACCACGTCGACCGTACGACAACGACTCAGCAGTCGGTTGGTAACTGCATCAATATCTTCGCGGTCACCTGCAGGCCAACGTTCGGGGTTAGCGCTATTTTGTCTATGGCGTGATCGCTTGCTTACCTTGTCCCAACCGCAACAACTGCGTGTTCATCGACACGGTGCCGAGCATTTCAAGTAACGATTCTTTCTCCTGCTCCATCGCCCAAGCATTCTCGCTAAATTTACGGATTCGGGTAAGCCGCTAATATTTCGTCACATACCGCAGTTGTTCAACACGTCTCTCGATTTCATCGAGCATGTTCACGACTTTTTCGCTGAAATCTTCGACGGACGTTTTCCTCTGAAGCTGGGCGGTCTGGACGGTAGTCTGGACGGTGACGGGGACCACACGGGTATGAGAAGTAGAAGACATTGTGTGCGACTGTTCAGCACAGGTCAACAAGAACACTAACAAAGGCGCCTCGCAGTCCGAGTGTCTGTGTGTGACTGCGGGGATGAGTCAGTTCAGAGGCAGCGCACGGGCGTTTCTGTCTGCCGTTGAGTGGGCGGAGTCTTTTGTTGCTCGTTTTGCAGCCAGTTTGCTCTGCGCCGCCGCCGCCTCTCTCTCTCTCTCTCTACTCTACCGTTTACATTCAGGCAGCGCTGTCGTCAGCGATACTGCGGTGGCGGGACTCGCCCTATTCATAACACTACAGCTTATTCCACGCGAAAAAAGTTGTCGTGGAATGCGGAATGGCAATGACGTCGGCATGTTGGGAAATCTGCGGCACTGACACTTCTGGAACTTTCTTCAGCAGTCAGAGCAAACAGTCGGAAATTACATAGTGTGTCACGGTTAATGACTAATGAGACAAACTGAGCACATTAGCACAAGATAACATATACTACAATCGTTGAACAGTCCTTTATAATTCCAAAAAATAGGTCTATGAAACGAATCGCTCAATTAAACGAATAAAACAAGTCATTGGAATTATTTTAAAACGAATTCTAACGTAATGCAGTGTAGCACCGATCAGTCGTCAGCGATAACGCGGTGGCGGAAAGTCGCCCTGGCTTATTACGTGCCCACCGGTTACCCAATTTAATTCGGTTAGGTTACAATTCGGTAACAGACCAATTTTTTCATTTCAGTCGGTTATCGGTTAACCTTTCGGAATTTCGGTAAATTACGCTGAACGTCAAATTTCATATTTTAGCACGTTATGCTTTGAATAGCAATCTTTCGTTACGCCATAATAATTCTGTTAGCGAACGATTGTGCCAATGAGGCGGAGTAAACAGAAGACAAGTATTTAAAGATATAATTATTTATAAAAGGAAGACAAGTTCAGATTCCAGTTAGCCGTGGTTCAATCGGTTGGGGTTTGGCCAAAAATATTAGTCTCCATCTAAGATTAAAAAATTAACAATAATTTATTGCGTTAACTAATAAAAAGTATAACATTAATCAAAGTATGCTCCATTAGAATCAATCGTATTCTGCCATGTTTTCGGCAACAAATCGATACCGCGACCCCAAAAAGCTAGATGCTTGTCAAAGCTAGATGTCAAGAGAACAGTCAACTCCCGACACTATTGCTCAATGTTTCGAAACTTGTGCTCGAGTGATCGAAAAAGGTGAAAGTCGGATGGAGACAAGTTTTCGGGGATGTTTTCGTATGACTGAAATTGTTTATGGTAAAAATCATTAATTCAGTCTCAAAACTCAAAATAATTTTGTTATGCTAACAGGTGGCATTGCTAGAAGCTACCGCATTTGCGAGAAACATTTGCAAAAGTGATGCCGAACGAATGGGCACACTTATGAATTATCAATACTAAACGAATAAAGTTCAATCAACGATTAAATTGGTTAGAAAGCGCAGTTGTATCATTGAAGGTTTCTATAGTTATCGAAACTGACCAAAAAAACAAACGAATGGGCACACTTAAGACGGAAACGGCAGAAAGCCGTGTCTTTTGCTCAACGGAACCGAATGACGCGCTGCGCAAACGACACGACTGTCAAGGTTTCGCCATCAGCACATATGCAACGAGCTCAAAACTGCGGATTGATGAACACCAAGCAGGCCTGGTTAGTGCCAAAGCAGCGAATATCTCGCTTTGGTACACGCCACACCTGAACGGTTATTCTCTCGCAAGGAGCACACAAAAAAGGATGAACAAGAGCGCGTGTCAACAGATTGCCAGATCTGACTGTGATACGAATGCAGAGAACGCATCACAAGTCAGAACTGACGATCTGGCAGCAGCTATGTAGGCTCAGTAAGAACACAGATCCAACAACATTTGGGATCGACGGTAAGCAGGTCTGTGGATCATGTGCAATGAAATTCAATACCACATTGCAACATGACCACAACCTATAACCGATCGGCCATCTGGAGGTAGCGGGAGCGCTCTGCAGATCCGCTCAAACAGCAGATTGGCTGTGATATGGTCAGTCGACACATCACGAGCCAGTCTGCTGGATGAGAAAACCGCTAGTCGCATGTACACAAAACACATTCGACGTGAAGCACCAAGCGCGCAAAGCTGAGTGTGGCTCTAGTCATGTTGCCGAATCGCCATGACAAGAGTCCACACTCAGAATTGAACGCCTTTCTTGTTTAGAGCGAAACAGACGAAGATGAGCAACTTGAGCCGACAACCGGCCAAGCGAGATGGGAAGAGCCGACAGCCGACAGAGCGAAGACAGCATGAGCAGTCGAGGAGTACGGTAGGAAAGCTGACAAACCAGCAAGGCGAAAGGACTTGCACCGACAGCCGGCATTAGAGGAGCAGGAGAGCGCACAAGAGAATAGAAGAGAAGGCGAACAGAAGCGCTGAATAATATCCATGGCGCTCTCGCGCTTCTTTTATACAGTCCACGATCATCACTGGTGTTGAACATTGCCTTATTAGGATGTCACTTCTTGACGATTATTAGCCTATTGTTTGCAGCCCGATCTGAACCGTTCATTTCCCTGAGAACCCTCCAGGCTGACGGCAGCTAATTTACTAATCAGCAAGTCGGTAGCTGGCCAATTAGTGTCATTTCGCGAATGCCCATATTTGGTCAAGTGATCTGGCGACGAGCGGGCGGCGCGCTTTGACCGGCGCCGACTGGTCGCTGACGTCTCGGCGCGAAATTGCGGGAATTTGAACGGTCGTTTAGCGCAATTGGAACGCCAATCCGGTCTTCCGTTCACCGTTTTGCACCGACGGCGCATGGGACGGGACATTTGAGAGTTCAAAGACACGGAGAGCGTAGCGCCAAGGATTGTACAGACGGAACGAGTGCACAACGCAACAAAAATGCCAAAAGGCCGCACATGTGTGTCGTTCGTGTAAATCGCAATCCCTTGCAATGTCCTGCCTCAAAGATGTGAACTTCTTCACGCGATGTCGGGGCATCTTCTTCGGCATCGTGCTGCTACTCGGCGCCCTCTTCGGCTGCTACATCATCATGCTCTTCCTCCCATTCCTCATCTTCAATCACCACCGGTTATGGCGCATTTCCGTCGACCGAGGCATTGGTTTTTGGCTTCTTCTACCCATAGTGAGCATAATTTTAATGCGTTTGTGTCTGAATTTGTTTAATTCGATTGAAAGAGTATAGAGTTTGATGGATTATCTATTCGGGACAAAGGTTTGTGTGACGGGTGATCCGATTCTGGCCACCGAGCCGGCGCTAATCATCATGAACCACCGAACACGACTCGATTGGATGCACTTCTGGAGCGCACTGTATAAAATCAACCCTTGGCTGCTTACCACGGAAAAGATCACGTTAAAAGCTCAACTGCAGAAACTTCCTGGAGCTGGTTAGTACGAATTCTGTTCGTCGACCAACGAATTAAGTGTGTTCAGGTTGGGCCATGGCTGCCAATGCGTTCGTATTTCTCGAACGAAATCGAGACACGGATAGTGAACGACTCGCTGAAGCGATCGACTACTACTCTGATTTGAACATGAATTACCAGGTGAACTATGGTGCGCGAACCTATGGGGAAGCGGCTGTTTCTTGAAAATTGTCCAATCGGTTGCAAGTCATTTTCATGTCGTTATTTGTGCTTTCATTATTACTTGACATTAACAGATTCCATCAGTCAGTTATCTCTAGTGTGTGCCTAAGCCTAAGCCTAAGCCTAAGCCTAAGCTCCTCTCGTCCTCGAATGTACTGATGCTTTCCTCGTTTTTTACCGTTTACTCTTGTGTTCGAGAGTACGACAAATAAATAAATAACATTTTCAGCTGCTCTTTTTTCCGGAAGGCACCGACAAAAGTCCTGGAACGACTGAACGAAGCAACGAGTACGCACTGAAGCATGGCTTGAAACCTTACGAATATCTCATCCACCCGAGGACGGCGGGTTTTGTGTATTTGCTGAACAAAATGCGCAGAAGTAGGAGTGACGCTCATTCACCTGCGTGCAAAGCCCAAAATATTCTTTCAGCGAACTACATCAAGCACATCTACGACGTGACGATCGCGTTTCCGGATCGCATCGTTCAGTCTGAACTGGAGCTGGGGTTGACCGGCGTTGGACCTCAATCCGTTCACTTCGACATCCATCGGATAGATATCGCCGATGTGCCCAAAGGCGAGGATGAAGCTGGCAATTGGCTGCACAAGTTGTGGCGCAGAAAGGAAGAGAAATTGCGCGAATTTTACGAGAAGCCGATCGGCCGACGAGGCTTCACCCCAAGTGGCCGCGGTCTCGTCTGGCCTGTATGTTTGCATTTGTGTCTGGACCAGGGACGGATCATAGTAGATTACAATGATTACATGTATTCAGGCCCCCCGCAAGCCCTAGTACTGAAGGGGCCCCCCGAGGAGGCCCCCCATAGAGCCCAAGGGCCCCCTTGAAAATTGACTTAGTACATTTGTATTCAGGCCCCCTCACCCATGATCCTCCCCTGGTCTGGACTCCTCATAAATGTACTAGCATTTGTCTTCATCATTGGTTTCATGTTCTCCCTAAATGTCCAGCCAATTCAATTTCGATACTTCTGCTTTCGATTTTTTGGAAGCAAAGAGAAAAGAAAGCAAATCCCTGAAATTAAATTGGACAGTTTCTGTCAACTACAGGGTGTCGCAGAAGCACCCTACCATCCCCCTCTAACTTTTGAATAGAATGACCAATGTGAATGAAATTTTTGCTGCATGTACCAGTGTGTTAAAGCTACACTTGCACCAAGTTTGGTTTAGAATGAACATGCTTTTGTATCAAAACCGCTCAACACTTTTGTACTGGAGAGCATTTTCAGCTCAGTCAGCACTGAGTTGAGATTTTTAGGTGTTAATTGTTTGGTTCATCTGACAAAAATTTCGACTAAAAATCATCGAAAAAATTTAATTATGGTCATTTCAGACTTTCTGTGCTTAGTGAGAATCAGACACGTAGCTAGAAACTGGAAACTGAGGGGACTAGGTGCCTCTCCAGGGGGGCAAAACGAAAATTTTCAAAGGGGGGACCCTTATCATTTTTTTCTGGCGGCCGAAAACCGGGGGGGGGCTGGCCAAAAAACCGGGGGGGGGGGCCCAGCCCCCCTGGTGAGAATTTTCGACTTGCTGTCCAATTTAAAAATGATTGCGCGGTTTTGATACAAAAGCAGGTCCATTTTAAACCAAACTTTGTGCAAGTGTAGTTTTCTTACTTGTTATATGCATGAAAAATTTCAATTCAATTGGTCACTCCATGAAGGGGGTGGTAGGGTAATTCTGCGACACGCTGTATTTTGCTCAGCTCAGCTCTTTTCAGATCCAAGACAGTGGTTTGCAATTTGCGGTCAAAGCGTTCTCCATGACGCTGTGGTTCACTGTGCTGACGATGTGGTCATGGCACACATTTATTCTCCCTTTGATTCAAGTTTGTCTTCTCACTGCAATCATCATTTATTTTGTGATCAGAAAAGTATACGGCGGTATTGATCACTGCATGTTTTACCGGTGGAAATTGTTCAAGCAGCGTACCGGCCAAACCAAGCTAGTGTGAACTGTATGGTACGCCTCTACTTAGTTGCCATTGATTCGAGTACGTTCACTTATCGCATTTGCGCTCGCATTTGTCCAGTCCTTCCAATGTTTGCCAAAAATCTATCAATAAAGTTCGAAAAGTTCCAATGGCTCGCTGTAAAATAGCGTAAAGTACTGTGATATTGTGACAAATAAACCCATTGCTCTGACACCGAATAACAACGTTTTGGTCCCAGATCGCTTATTTGTTGAATCACTAAGGTTACGGTAGACAGTCAAATCGATGGAGATCAAAAGAGTCGCGTCGTTGTGTGTGAAGTGTGAAGTGCCGTAAGCAAATAAGAGACAAAGGAAGAGATTTGAAATTCAAGAAATGAGAAAATAATTCTAATTTGATGAAAGAAGCTAAAAATTGAACAATATGCGATGACGGCGGTACTTCTGAATCGTGTTCGAGGGGTGGCATTCATCGCCCTGCTCTTCTTGACTTCTTTTCTGGGCGCCATCTTCATCCTGGTTCCTTTCTTCCCCTTTATTTTCATTCGACCAACGATATGGAGGCATTGCGCTGACAAACTAGTCGGCTATTGGCTTACATTTCCACCGGTTTGTTATTCATTTCTTTGTAAGTTTTGAATTAATTTTGAATTTCTTTCCAGGCACTATGCGAGTTCATGTTCGGCATCAAATTTCACATCACGGGCGATCCGATAGTGTTCGGCGAGCCGGCGTTGATCATCATGAACCACCGCACACGGCTGGACTGGATGTTTTTCTGGAACGCTTTGTACAAGATGGACCCCTGGCTGCTGACCACCGAGAAGATCTCGCTCAAGGCGCCGCTCAAGCTCATTCCCGGCGCAGGTTAGCGTTCTTGCACGAGTTACTGCGTTTCATACCTGTAACCGGGGGGACCTAGCTACATACAGGCCCCCCCTGGCCGGACCCCGTATGTAGCTAGCTACACCCA
>JAQGCX010000953.1:0-12973 GCA_034700205.1 Plectus parietinus | reverse complement strand
AACTCACCATTTTACAGCCTGTCAAACAGACCCCACTTTTTGGGCCGTTTTTAGGCAGTTTTTCTGGCACTGCCAAAAGAGGATGGCACCAAATGCCACCAAACTTGGCACACATAATCTCCAAAAAATTGCCGTCATTTTGGTATATGACATGCCCAGAGGCGATATGTGGTTGCCGTAAAAAGTCGCCTGTTTTTTTTTTTTGAATCACCCTGTAGTTAAAAATTGGCAACAAACGATGCAAAGATACAGTAATTCTTACCACAATGAACAATTGCAAGTAGCAGCGAAAAAAGTACGACGGATTTCATCATGGTTGTCTCTTTTGAAATCTGTAATCATTTTATCTAATGCATCGATCAACTGATAACATTCTTGCGAACAAATTATTTTTTCAACTAATAGTTTCCCATGTCTAAAGGAGGAAAACGTATGAATAATGAATGGAACATGCTACTAAGGTACATATTCATTCAGATGTCTAAAATTGAGACATCAGATCGATATTATTGGCAGGTCAATTATGTGTCTCTGTGAAAAACAAAAAAACTGCTTTTTGACACTACGCTATGCTGCGACGACACTTGGAAAAGATTATTATTTTATAAAATGGGGTAGATTACGAAATGACCTGCCAAATCTTTACATTCCAAAAATTCAAAGACTGTCTATGTGCTGATAATTTATCGCAATGGAGAGCAGAAGCCACATGCTAACTACCTAACAGAAGAGTGGATCGTGTTCACAGCGTTAATTTCTCCTTGACAATGCCACGACAATCATTCATGGAAATATGAATTTGAAGATAAACCATAGAACACAAATATTCCACAAGTAAGTGCAAACCAAATCATTACTAATTCAAATTTCACCGATCAGCCATGGAGCCGGCTGGCGACTTGCGATTGTAGAACATGTACTCATTGTGCATGCACAAAGATGAGACAGCTGACTCAAATACAGAGCCCATGGGTGGCAATTGATGCTCAGTGTATTTGCGTTTTGAGTGGGGAGTAGGTGAATGAGCATCAAGCGACGCGCCTAACTCCTTCTGTTTTGACATTGATTGGCAACAGTGTCTGAGCAAGGGGCGACCACTTGCCAGCACCACCACCCGGCACCCAAGGCATCACTGTCCTCAGTGGCAGCACAGACAGCACCAGATACATTGCACTGCACTTGTTGGACTCAGTTTCCTGGCACAACACTTGTCTTTTCTGAACAACTGTGTGACATGAGCAAATAGCCCATTTGCTCCACGAAATTAGTACCAATGTCTTCGTCATTCCCCAATCCATACTTTTGATTGAAGAACTGTGCGCAAACAGATTTGCCCAAAGGTGCCACCACTTCCAGCAAAAGCATGCTGTGAATTGGCAGTGGCTGGCCAGTGCAGGCCCGGATTAAGAAATTTTGGGCCGGGAGGCCCAAAACGAAAGTGGGCCGAACTAGAGGTGGGCACGTGTTGGCGTTTGGGGGGTACTAATTTTTTTTCTGGGGGTACAAAGGGGTACAGACTGGTTAGAACCACCCGTCTGGGGAGGTGCAGGGTGTTTGGTAAGTAACGGGTGATTTTGTTTGTCGCATAACATAGCTGAGAATACCATCCGGGTCGTTTTATAATGCACCGGCTAAGCTGACGGGCGCCTAAGGTATAAATACAATGACAACCCCCACCAAGCAATGTAGATAAAGGTCACATTATTAGGACGCGGCCCATATGTGAAGGATTTATGACTCGATAAATGCCTATCGATGAATGACAATAGGGATGTGTTCAGAACAATACAGGATGATTAGCTACAGTAGACAGTAGACAATGTGAAAATTTCAGCCCACAAGAAGTCCACTGAGTCTCACAATTTTTTAAAATTTTAAATCAAAATGGTAAGGGCCGCTGATGGGTCGCTCTGGGCCGCTGATCGGCCGTGGGCCGAGAGGCCCGGGCCTCCTGAGTCTCCACTATAACACGGCCCTGGGCCAGTGACTGAGTGCACCACTAAACCAGGCAGAAAGTTGGTGCAATCTGTAGGAATGTCAATGTAATTGGTTTCGCGTAGTTTGTGCACCAATTCATATGATACAAAGTAGGCTTGACTGCCTAAATCAATTGATGCATGAATTGGCAGACCATTTGCTGTGAAAGGTTGTTTGGCCAATGGTCTGATTGGAACATGATCAAATTTCAGTGTGGCAGGAAGAGAGCATACAATCCCATCTAGTGACATTTGCTCAACTGACACTGGTGAAACCTGACAAACGTAGTCATGGAACATTGCCAATAGATCAGCATCCACACTTGCTGACAGAGAAGGCAGTGACACCATACTTGGCTGCACAACAGGTAAATGAAAACACGTTGCACTATGAGGCAGGGCTCATCCTGTCGCAGTTCGGACGCGAAGAAGATATAGGCCAAGCATGCGAGCCCTGATGTTATGTTTAATACCCATTGAGCCCGATGTTTTGCGTAACCGATGTAGTGTCTAACGATGTATGAGCATGCGATGGCACGCCCAATTCCATGCCGAGATGAGTGTAAAAGTTTGTGCTTACAAGCGAACGGTCGACATCGGCAAGGAGTCCCTGGCCAGGGACCCCAGCAGAAGTTGACAGTAACCCAGCCGCTGCGCAAACAGTGAGCTGAGAAGACGTAACCGACAAGTGAACTATTGTGATTGTGTCCCCGATCCGAAGAAGAAACACTGCGTGGCACCCGATAGAGTGAGCTAACAATGACAACCCAGAAATGACATATTTTGTGTGAAGCTGCCACACATCCTGCACCTTCTCAGGGCACTTGTGAGAGTGGTGATCCTCTGCACCACAGTGCCAGCAAGGGAGTGGTGGTAGCACAGACTGCATCAACATCACAGCCAACTTATCATCCTCCTGAAACAATGATTCGTTTCTGCCCACGCAACACACCTGCATTTCCCTGCAATGTTGCTCATTATGGCGTGCAAAAAAACAGTGTTGACAAATATCAGCAAGCTCTGCTTGAATACACTACTTACAATAAGTTTTTTTACTTGGAAGGACTTTTGCGCTGGGACTTTTGGAAATCTACATAGATTGGCATCTCAATTTTATTTGTTCCGTTGCGATGCAAAGACGAAACAGGAAGTGACACTGCAATCATCATCATCGTCATCATAATCATCATTTATTCAGAAAGCACGCGCGATAATCAAATATTTTATGGAGTCTATCTGGAGTCATATGTCCGTAAACATCACCATGATGCTAGCTTTGTCGATGCCATTCGCAAAGTGCTTGAATGATCCATGGTTCAATTTATTTATACCGTTTCAGCGTTTAGAATCAAACACAAACGCGAGTTATCTCATATTTGGCATTCTTCGGTAATTGACTGTCACGCTATAAAGATAGGGCTGGATTACAAAATGATGGGCCCTAAAAGCACTTTTTGGGACCTATAAGTACTTTCTAAATGTGGGCCAAAACAGATATATGGACACCAAGTTGGGCTTCAGGTATGTAGGATTGGTGGTTGGGGTTGGGGATGTACAGTCGAACCGGGATAAGTGCAAAAAATGCATATCAATTGTTAGAGCACACGCCACCGCACAAAGAGGCTACGCAGTTCTGCGTAGTGAGTTTTTATGTTGGCGTGTGCTCAAACAATTGATACGCATTTTGTGCACTATCCAGGTTCGACTGTACCACATTTGTAACAGAAACTTCACAGAAAATAGTGACCCATGGGTTACTATTTCTGTGTGGGTCACTATTTCTTAAAATACGGAATATTTCATGTCTACTGCATCCTCGATATAATCCCACAGCACACGCAAAAGATAATCTGTAAAAATGAGTATTGCATTGCTTCTTTCGTACTTGTTGGTGACACCGTAAACCGTAAATGAGAACTAAATACCGATCTAAATTTTTTTGTGAAGCAGTGTTGCATACGCTAGAATTTGCTTCCAGCTCATCAACTGGCGTTGATCATCGAGTCAATGGGGAAATTGCGAATCAATGATGGTATATTCGAGAAAGCTATAAAGGAGTTGATTGCCGACTGGGAGTCAAATCAAATGCACAAAATGGCCGCCTCGGACCTGCTGATCACAATGAAGGGCTTGGCGAAGCTGGACCTCAGTCCGCAGAAGGCTAACGAGTCGTTTGTGGCGTTCTGGTTCGACCAAATTGGCGCCAAGCTCAAGCGTCTCGATCCTGCCGCAGTCGTTGCGATCGGCAATCATCTGACGAAGCTGAAGGTCGACCCACCGACCGACGCGCAGTTCGTCGACCGATGGATCGGCGTCGTTGAAACAAATATCAACACTTTCGGCGTCGGGGAATTGGCGATGGCGCTCGACGGTTGTTTGTACTTCGGCGTGGTGGGACCGGCGATCACCTTCATCGATACCTGGATCAACTCGGCCGAATCGGTGATGGAAACGTTTTGGCCTCAAGAGCTGGCCGGTCTGCTCATCAAACTACATCAATTGAAGATTCTGCCGGATGAGCGCTTTTTCGCGTGAGTACCATTGTTTAATTTAATTCCACCCCCTCATTGTCAGTTCTGTTTATGCTCAATTCATTCAGAAGGTGGATGAGTGCATGCGAGCGTTTAATTGATGACATGTATGTGAAGAACTACGTGGACATGATCGTCGGTCTTGCGTCCTATCAGCGCCAGCCGAGCAACAACTTTCTTCGTGAATGGAACGGACAAGCTCGCAGGAAAATCAGCCGACTGGCGCCGGCTTCCGCCAGCAAACTCGAACAGGCGTTCGCCGAACTTCAGCTTGAAATGGATCATGATGTGGCCATTGTCGTAAAAAAAGCACTGAAGTAACTTTAATGTCACACATGTACACAACAGTCATTTATCGTCATGCTACAGTAACACTGTTCAAGGCGAATCATGTACACCATGGCACGGACAATCTACGCATCGCGCAATACTAATACTCGTCGGGTTTTTGGCTTGTCGACGATCAGATCTGGCTGGTCATTCAACGTCGCTTAAAGTGACTGCTTTCTGCATAGCAAGATTCCAAGTATTGCTCGTAACCCTAAAATTTCATCAATGCATGACAATGTCAATTGCATATGAAGGTCAAAAACACCTTGAGCTCTTCAAGTAGTTCGGCAATGCGATTTTCAGTGTCCACTAATCTTGAGCCGCACAATAGAGCGTTTGGAAAGTTCCGCTTTCCCGGTCGATATTTCCCTCGACCGACAGCCAGCGATCTGGATGGCAAAATTTTTGATGATTGACGATGATTTTTGCGTTTTTGAGTCGTGCAAAAAGTGCCATTAGGCTGCTGCTCACCGTTTTCCTGGACGGTAGGACGGTCTGCCGAGAGCGAGCGATCGTCGTCCGGGCCGACCGATATCTTTTGATCCAGTGCGCCCAATGGCCTAAATGCACGTCAAGTTCTCCTTTCGATCTCAATGATCTTGAAATATTTTAGCGTGCGCCTATGAAAACAAGTTGTGATGGTGAACGCAGACTAAATAAATAAAACGCGACGGAAAATAAATTTGTGGGCTGAATAATGTTGTGGGTGACGACAGCAGCGCCGACACTCTGTGCTTGGTGGTACACTTACAATGTTTGCTTCTGATAAGTGGAGCAAGGCGAACACGACGACGGTGCCGAGAATGACGCAGGTAGTGGAACGCATGGCCGTCGAGGGAGGCGTCGGTCGCAGAGACGAACACAACAACTGTTCCTATCACCAGTGACCGTCTGGCACAACAGCTAGTTCTACGAGTGGCCGCCCGGCACATATGTTTCGAAATTTATTCAACTCAGCGCTCATCAATCACCACTCATTGACAACAAGGCGTGCGTAGGCGGACGTGATCGCTGACATCGCTGACATCGCGTGGTGGACGGCGAAGAGGCGTTTCCTCATTATGACGAACGACGGCTACTGGTCTGCGTCCTCGTCGTCCACCAACTTAGTCAACAGAAACGCCGAGTCGCAGTCCCGCAGGTGCGACGTGTACAGCTAAAATAGGCGCTTCATTCAAATGTCGCTCGTTCTCTCCCTATCTCTCATTCTCAACCAACGCACAAAAGTTCTGCAAGACTGAATTTGGAAAACGCAGAGGTCGAAAGGTTCTCTGTTTAGTTCTGAAGAACGAAATGTATTTGCGCAAATAAGTCAAGGACGACTTGTGGATCTTCAAAGCAAAAAGTATCCCACATTCCGTTTCTGAGTGTGGGCGACATTGGGGTACTCGTACCAGTAATTTTTCGAGCAAGCCGGCCAGTTCGATCCGGACGACATCAATGGAACGTGGATCGCAAGTGAAGTCGTCCGTGAGAGCAACACTGCGCTTGCCAGGCCGCAAACCCCATCGACCATTGGCCAGCGACCGTTTCGCCTGTTGCAGCAAGTGGATCGCACGATCTCTATCCACGACAGCCGCAACAACAGTCAACGACAACAGAACAAGCATAGTCGTGGACACGGTGGACACCATCGTTTTGTAGAAGCAGTCGGGGTCCGTCGGCGGGTGGCACCGACCACGACGAGGAAATGGAGGAGGTGTGCATCGAATATCGTGGTCGCGTCGTCAGAACGCGCAGCCGATTTGCTTTCACGAAAGCAGCTGCCGCCAACAGATAAAAAGCCATTGCCCGCGTCCCTAGGTCCCTAGGCGAATGCGCCCGCGAACAAGATGCAATCATATTCATTAACTGTCGATTCACAACGTCCTGTCATTACCGACCAAAAAGCTTTCGCACGCGTATTCTTTTCAGCTATAAGAACATCGGAACTGCACTTAGTGGACGGAAAACAACGACGCAATTAATTGACAGATCAAATCACGGAATCGTTTATTTTCTGCCGTAGTCTGACAAGCACTGGTTCATGATGAGCGCTTGTTCCTACAAGATCGATTTAATGTGGATACAGTAAGCGAGGACAACTTGCCTCAAGCACGGCGGTGACATAGGCAACGGTGCTCATAAGCGCGTCCATGTCTCGAGAATTGCAGCTCAGTCTCTTAATCGTATCCGCAAAGCGCATTCCAGCCATTTGAAGTTCTGTACCCTTATTCGCTCTTAAAAATCATACACCTTATTTCTATTTACATGCAAAATTGTCCTCTATTTAATACATTTTGTGTAAAGGGAAAACAGGGTGATCAAGATTTGAAGAAGCTGTCTTTGAGTCGTCGTACACAGCAATCTGAAATGCAAAGAATTAACGATGATGGGGGAAGGAACGTAAACAATAAAAAACATACTGTGTCTGATAGAAGGCTGAGAAAGAACAGTGTGAGCAGAGCGAAAAGAGACATGACCGCTCAAGGAACTCTGCTAAAAGTTCAATGCTGTTCGTGATCAACATCCAGGTGTATTTATTTGTTCGGAATCGGAAAATGCCCACCACTTTGGACATAAGTGTGTTTCCGCTGCGCGCCCCGCGAAGTATTTAATGTTCGGATCATTGCGCTATGCGTAGGTGTAACTGTAGCAAATGGACCGTTAATTACGTCACGAAAGTTTACGAATCGCGGTGCATGTTCGACTAAGCAAAAGGTGTTGCGAAGGGGATAAATTTATGCGAAAGCTGGAAGACTAGGCGAACAAACAACGAGCTGCGAGACAGAGCAGTTCAAAGATCAAGGAAGACTCCACTGTACACCCTGACTATATCTTCGACACTTCAGCCATAAACGCAAACGCACGACACACATATAGACAAACACATTTCATTTTAGTGACAAGAACATTTACGCAACAACGTAAAACACTAATGGTCGCTAGCACACGAATATTGTACACAGCGGTGGGCTCTGATTGTTAGCGTTTGAATGTGCGGTTCGAGAAAGGTCCCACAAAGAAAATTCGATACTGCAGCAGTTCAATTTGCGCGTGATACCGTAAGTAGCGGTCTCAGCCACTTACCGACCTGCTCATCTTTAAACAATCAGAGCCCACAGCCGTGCATAGTAGCACCAGACACTCAGAGTGCATCTCGTTCCTTACAATATGCGACACGGGCGATTAAGTAATACCGTTGATCATCACTACAGATGGCAAGCAGCGCTGAAAACCGAGTGGCCAAGAAGTGGCCAAACCGAGAAGCGGAGGTGACATCAGACGTATGTGGTGGAGACGGTTGACTCGTTTTTCGATGTGTGGCCCTCGAATGCGAAGCCCACGGGTACGGCCTCCGAGCAGTCGATGATCGATACGCAGGACGACGAAGGGTCGTTCACCGCAATCGTCAGCAAGTTCGGCCCGTATGTCGGCGCGGGCGGAGGGTCACCATCCGTGCTCGGAGACGGAGGCGCAACGAGGTGTTGCCTGAAGTTGAAAAAGAGATGGTCAGCAACCTATTACAGCAAGTTGGAAAAATATCTCTGCACGAAACGACTAAGAAATGGGACAATATGTTGAACAAAATTGGGCACCTGTCGCTTTGCTGCGAAGAAGTCGGCGGGCTGAACGAGGGCGGCAAGTCTATGGTGATCGTGTTCAGACTTTCTTCCGATCGGTAGCTCGGCGGACGCGAGGGCTGGCGACGTTCGGGCGATAAGACGGTCGGTCGCCAAGTGCTGCTCGACGATGTTCGATACGTTGGCGGAGGCGAAGAAGCCGCAGGTCGGGGCGAAGGCGGACATCTGCGAACAACCAACCATGTACTGTCAGAAATTCGGCAACCAGAGCTACTCCATAGCATACTGTTCACTCTGTCTTATTACGACTAGCGCGAAATTACGGTTTTTGGCGGGAGGACAAAAAATTTTGCGTAGTGAACAAATTTTTGGCAGGACGCCAACTCGGAAACTCGTATTTGCGCTCGTTTGTCCAATAGCGATTAGCGGAAATTTAAAATGGTTTGCGTAGGGGCTCAGGTCGTCAAGTTTTTTATAGTATTGGCGACAAGTGATCGCTTGACCGCATGCAAAAGTACCTTCGTTGAAGAAAGGGGTTTCGAATGGTCGTGTGGTATGTGGGTGGCGGTGGTGGCCAAGCGTATTCCGGCACGAACATTCCTGAACAACCATCGATCACAATAAAAATCACGGCATTGATTGAATGTCAAAGTACCATGATGTACGCGGAAGTATGGCGTTGTCGGCAAGGTGTCGCGTCCGAAAACCGCTTGATTTGATCGTCGATGAAAAGATCGACTGCCAATCATCGACCAAAAATCAATTGGCCTTGTTTGAACGTCGAAGGAAGTGAGACGCCAGGCGATCGCGGACACAGTAATCAGTACAATGCCAACACCTAAATTCATAATCATTGTATTAGAGCAGAAATATGCGTTGCCCTTTTATACTCGCAATTTCTACGAGAGTTAACCGAAATTGAATGTTGTTCAAACAGAAAGGTTGATGTTCATGGGACAAAGCAATTTTCGCTGCGTAAATATTACTGAGTATTATTTATTATTATGATAGGGAGCAGGAAATAATCATTTCTGGTAATGGTCACACAACGAATTGGTCACAAACATTCTCGGTGTACGGTGCGTCTTCAAAATTGGTTAACTCTCGTAGAAATTACGAGTATAAGAAGAGAAGCCAAGTTATTTCGCAATATCAATTCCTCATCGTGTGAGCAGCATATTGGTTTCCATGTAAAATTGCTTTGCTTTGGGTTTCGCATACGTGAAGCAATACAAAGGAGGGGTTTCTGTTGGAGCGACCGCTACTGTAGTGGGACACGTACCGATCATGAGCAAACAGAGAGTGAGCCGTGTGGTGCCCGAGACGGTGAGCGCGCCGAGCAGAATGCCCACCGCCACGCAGGCCAGGCCGATCAGCGAGATGACGCCGACAAACAGGCGGATCATGTTCGTCTGCGAGCATTGAAAGCAGCAGCTCTTGCGGTCCGGCTCGCTCTCCAACCACACACTGTCCTCTTCAACCCGACCGAACGGCGGAAACATTCTGCCGGCGAATAGGCGTGGTAGCTGCTCGGGCGAGAGCACTGTCGATTCTAGAAAAAATACAGAATTAATATAATTCCTTTTTGTCATCGCCGTGCAATCATTGCGCTATTGTCATTTTTATTGTTCCGCGAACGTTGGGAAGTAAGTGCTCACCTCCCAGAGATGCGAGAGTAGGCGTAAGGTCATCGGACCTTGATGTGCGATGCAGAGGGACGGCGGCGCTGAGACGAGTGCTGGGATCGAACGAGCTAAGTCGCCAGCTGGTGAGCTCTATGGCCGGGCTGGCCGGGCGCTGGTCTGCGGCACGGAAAGGCGTCGTTGTCCAAGCGCCACCGGCAGTACTCGGCGCGAGATGTTCGGCTGGCAAGACGCGCTCGGTCGACTGACCCGGATCGCAGTCGGCGCCGGCGACTGGCAGATCCGGCGTCTGCTCCACGGCCACCACCGTTACACCGTTGGCGGGTGTCGTCGGTTTCGTGTCGTCGACGACGACGATCGTGGCTGGCTGCGACGGAGCACGCCGCTTCTTGCGACCTGAAACGACGCAGTGCAGTGGATCATCGACGGGCATTTGACAGATAGACAAACAGACAGGAAGAGGAACTGTGCGTACCCCAGCTGGCCGATGCCGAGCCACATTTGGCGGCCGTAACGGAGACATCGATCGCGTCGACAGTCATCGCAGGGGCAATAGAAGGCGCATCCCTCTGAAAAACTGCGGGTGACCAAGTGGCTGACGACGGCCATACGACGCCACAGCTGGTCCGCAGTGGGATGGACACCGGACAGTGGCCGGCGCGGTCGTCAATATTGTCGAATCGGTCGGCAACTAGCTATATAGGGCCGACGACGGAAGAGTAAACAACCCAACCACCGGCCGCCGTCAACAAATGACCGCCGAGGCGTTCGTCGGTGTGGGCGGCGCTCGGCCAACAAGTGCGTGTCGCGAACGACCGCCGCCACGAACGGCACAGCCGAGAAGAGCCACTCCTGTCCGCGCTGCTACACACCGCCTCCGGGACGCGCGCGCAATCGTCCACGGTCATTCACGCCGACAACACAACCTAGGCGAAGGGGCGGTTCGCGCTGACCGGGCGACCGCCGCAGGGCGGAATAAATCTCGTTTGACTCGGTCTGCGGACAAATTATGGTGGGGATAATGAGGAAGACGCGAACGCCCATCCGGCCCACCGCCGGGGTCGTCACCTCGAGTCGATGCGCGCGTCTCCCATCTTCCGCCCAGTAGCGGTCAGCCATTATGTCGTCTTACGGACGCACCCGCTCCCACCGCGCAGCCGGTCTCGCCACGGTCGACACAAAGCCGTCACGGCCGGGTTGGAAGACCGCCGTTTCGCATTCGCAATGAGCTCCGCCGCCGACGACTGACCAAGATGGACGACGGCGCAGCAACAACGATCGAGCGACTGCGCGTGACGCATCGACAAACAGAGTGACCAATCGCTGCGAGGCGCGGACAAAGACGGACCGGCGCGGGCATGAGCGCCGCCTTGGAATTAATAAACGCTTTGATACTAAGAGATTGAGCGGGCAACACGTGCCGGAGGGCCGAGCTCGCAAGTGGCCATCTGCCGTCTCGGCGATCTCGGAGCACAAATCGTCGGCAGACGACATCTGCATAATTTCGCGGTTCATTTGAACGGGAGCAATAGCAGCAACGGCACGCGCGACACAAGGCGCCCTCGACGGCCGGCCGACGGTGCAGAGGGCGGAGTGGTCAGCGCCGGTCACACAAACACAGTGGGCATTGTCGTGGCCGACGGCGAATAATCGCGTTCCGGGCGCGACGGCGGCGGCACTTGATTACGTGAGGACGGCGGGACACGACGACAATGCGCTCTGACCGGGCGAGGGGCGGCGAGCGGCGGTGACGAGCGGCGTGAGGTCGTCATCGGCCGCACATCCGCCCAAGTCGCATTACGCGACACCGTTTCTTCTGCCGATTCGCCCAGTCTATGCGATCTCGACCCGTGCACACAAAGCGTGCGATCTGTTTGCCGTGCCGGGCGCCCAACCAGTCGTTCGAACACGCTCAGGCAACACGCGTCTGGCCTCTCATCGCCCCGAACGGAGCGTCGTTCTCTGCGCCCACCGCGGCGACCCCATTTGCGCAACGCCTAATCCCTCTAATGAACAGACGATCTCTCGTAGACACAAAGCTCGGACGTCTGGCGGATGTGCGCCGAGGTCGGCAGACGCACAGCCTCACACGCGGCCACATGAAGCCGAGTCCGATCGGACAGACGCGGCCGGACGACCGGTGGCGCTCAATGACTGGCTTGCGGGAGGCGTGTGTGGCCCTCTTGAACCGTGCCGTGGGACGTTTGTCCACCTCTCAGCGAGATTGGCACCGTCGACGCCTTTACAACACATCTCGTCCGCGTTCCACCTCCCCTCACCCAGCAGCACCCGTTACCCGCGGTCCAAACTATGGCAAACAAGCCCAACTTTGGCGACGACCGTTCGTTACGCGACTGACAGTGACAGCCGCCGATTCACACTGCCCAACGATCTGTGGCGAGAATGGTCTCGGCCCGGTCCGCCATCAACACACTCAAATATGGTCCCTCGCGCTCCAATCAGCAAACGTTCAACATCGACATAAATGTGATCAGAAATGCATTCAATTGCTGCAGTTTGCATCTGCTACCGTGCATATGTGGTAGAGAGAGCTGCGACCCAGGGAGACCTGCGACCGCCCGCACTTTGAAGTATTTTCTTGTGAGATGAGTGAGTTATCCACTGAAAAGTGACACATTTTCAGACGCAGTTTTTCATGCGGATTACGAATCTTGTCTCAAAAATTAGAAAAAAATATCCTGTGAGCAGAGAAACTCAAATTTTGAAAATATTTTCAAAAAAGTTGCATATTTCTACAATTTATTTGCTTAGAAACAATTTTTTCTTATTATTGAGACAATATTCGTAATCAGCATGAAAAACTGAGTCTGGGAATGTGTCACTTTTCAGTGTATATCTCACTCACCTCACAAGAAAATACTTCAAAGTTCGGCCGGTCGCAGGTCTCCCTGGGTCGCAGCTCTCCCTAC
>JAQGCX010000952.1:0-12978 GCA_034700205.1 Plectus parietinus | reverse complement strand
AGGTAACAAAAGTCTACACAAGATACGTGATAGGGCTCAGGTACGAATCCAAACGTATTTACCTTTCGCATGTCGCACTCGACCACCAAAGTTTTTCCCATAAATGTCGGAAAACTCGAAAAAAACGACACGTCTCTCTTGTTCGTTCGATCCAATCTATCCCGCCGACTCTGAGATCATAATTCACATTGCTCTTCTTCAGGTCCGTCGGCTGGCTGAGCTCGGCCGCACGGAGAAAACTGGAAATACGGCACAGGAATTGTACAGCGCCAAATTTTTACAACATCAAGGTCACGTACGACGAACAAGGCACTTATTGACTGCGCGCGTATGCGCCGCCACAAATAAACCCACGGGAATTCGCGAACGCATACACCAAAAACACTACGGCACGATGAGTCACCAGAAACTAAACCAGGTTAGAATTGCGCAAGTATACAGACACGCTAAACCGTCGCATCGGCTCAATTCTATTAACATACATTCATTAAAAAAAGGAGCCTATGTCTTAAAATATGCTGGATAAGCTACTCTTTACATGAAAGATCATTTATCTGAGATTTAAGCTGAGCCTAATAAGAGTCAGGATTCTGGCACGCATTCAATCCAGAGCATTCACAATACTATTTTTAAAGTCTCGTGTCTGCGGAGAGTAGAAAGTAAGCAGCAACATCAGCCTAAGTTCAAAAATCAGCTTCAACACAAACACTGGCTTACGCAACACAACAGGGCGAAGAATTATTGTTTCCTAGACCTGACCTAGCGAAGCGCCGCACAAAGCAGAAAGAAGGACGCATCTCTTTCCTCGGCGGGCGGTGGTCTATGCGAATTCAAATCGCAACGGGCACTCAGGACCAAGGTTACATGGTTTCACTTGAAATTTATTTGACCTTCGATTCAGACAGACGCAAGGCAAGGTGGCTGTCAGTTCGGCAAGAATGTCCGACCGTATCTTCAGACAATACGCGGACCACTAAGTCCAAAGACAGACCAAATGCGTTCACTGAAAGTTTTTCACTTCTTGTTCATCTCGGAAACACGAAAACATTTCACTTCTTGTTCATCTCGGAGACTCAGTCATCGGTGCAAACGCGCCCCCGCGCGTCGGCGATGGACAACTTTTGAGTTTTTGTATATGACGCACAGGAAATGTCCCTGATTCCATCAATCGTTTTAGGACTTATTACTGTTAAACATGGTGTGTAACAAAAATTGCCAATGGTAAGCAAAGAGCAAGTGTGCCTCATCAGGAATGGTCAGTGGTCATTTTCAGTTCAAACCAGACATGGGCGTGGGGGGTATGGGGGGTATATGGGGGGATATGGTGAAAAATTTGTATAAACCCCGCCAGCCGGGAAAAACGTGCCCATGTCTGGTGCAAACAAAGTACATTGTTGTTCAACCGCCACGTATTTACGTCGATGTCATTAACGTACAGTTCAGCAGATATCTGAGATTGGTTAATTCTGTTTTTGACAAACGCAGCTTCGTTTGCAAACTAATTTTGGCCAGCCTCAGCTCATGTTTCAAGTACAATATGCGTCTGTTTAATCGTGTTTTCATATCCGTAACATGACCTAACTAGCTGTTTGTCCACTGCAGCCTCAGTTGTTATCGCAACCCCACCACAAAGACAGTAGTGTCTTCAGCATGCGCAGAACATTTTTCAAAAGTGTCCACTTCCGATCGGTTGGATAATTATGTAGAGAAAGCCGAGTATTTATCATCCAGTTGATTCGATCCCTTACAAGTCGACCATGGACACGACAAGACAACAGTTGATGTAGTGCTGAATGGGTGAATGGAAGGGAAGGAAACTGCTGGAAATGACTATCTTCCGTCTGCGCCTACACAACACGTCGTACCCCATACGCGCTCGCATCGAGCTTGTGTCTGTGATGTATAGCTGTTTCCGATAGGTCGCGATTTTTTCTTGTTTTGCTTAGTTCCGAACAAGGTCGGGCAGGCAGGAGAACAGAATCAACTGAGAACGCCTCAGTGAAAAGTGATCACGGCGATATTATTCGCATGTCTACTCGCTCTGTTATTAAGGTGGTCTTTTCGTCGCTACGGTGATTGATTTCCGTTTCGCACACGAGTTGATGCGAGAACGCGATAGCTAGCCTTTATCCGTTATCCCGCGATAGCCGATATCCGACGATATAAAAAATTTTGTGAGCATGTTTGCATGCGGAGGTGCAGCTTAGCAAACAGTTTCGGAGCGTGTCATATGGTGCCAACATCCTGCCTGTGTTTGCTCTGATTCGAACGGATGAGATCGAAAGTCGCTGCTGAGGAAATGAGCACGACTTTTCATTCAGCATTTGTTAGACGAGACGATGCGAGCATTTGTTGAATGGCTGTTATCTCCCACCCAGCAGCTATTTGTTGACCTCGAGAGACCCTCTGCCCAGGGATCCGATGTGATTTTCCTCGCTCTCTTCCATTAACAAATCGTTCTGCACAGTTGGCAGCTTCGTTTTGCTCGGCTTAGTGGGCTTATCGGCGCTAATGGTTGCCGGTATGGTGACTGCCAATCTTGTGGGTAGGTGGGGTGCCGTCGAACTATAATGCTTTTGTGCTAATGTTGGCAAGTAGAGCGGACATCTCGAGCCAGCACCTGCCCACACACGCTGGCCGAACACCAAGTGTCATGACAGCGCGCGGCGCTTCCACCTGCCGCCTCTGTGATTTGGCTTCTGCTCAGTAGTCTGCAGGCATATTAGGTTTTAGAGAAGGTGAACGCGTAAACAAACCTGAGCAAGATTAGACCCCAATGACGTATGTTGGGTCGACTTTTTGTGCATTGACTCGAATATGCAAATTTTTGGCGCGAGATTCAAATTTTTATCAAGTTTGAATTCCCGCACAAAAAAGCTCGTGACGTATGACGTATCCTCTTCATTTTTTCGGCCCGTGACGTATGTCAAACACGAAATGGCGGAACAGGTATGGGTGAATGCGCAGGCGGTGAAAAACTTTAATATGCAAGATCAGCTTAGCGGAAGAGAACGCTGAGCCATCGTGATCTTTCGATAACTGATTTCGCGTGCTTGAGAGCTCGCGAAGTAGCGTCCAAGAGGCCAGTATGCGCGTGCGTGACATCTTGGCGATCAATGAACACCGCGACTTCTTTGCAGATATGTTGTGACGACATCGCATATTGCTCGTCACCGCTTCAGCTGTACTTGTCAGGCGTTACCGGATCGCGCACTCAATGAATGAATCCGAAAATAATTCCTTTTCCGACTGCTACTATGCACCGCAATTGTTTCTGGAATTCAAATTATTCACGGTCGCCATTTTCGGGAGTACGGTGGCGTTGATCGGACTGTTGGAGAACATAATTCTCTTTATCACCTTTGTCTCGTCCAAGGATTTGCGTCGGAAGAACCTGACGTACCTCACATGTTTGTCCGCGTGCGATATTTTCGTCGCGCTGTCCTACATCGGCATCATGTCGGTAGCGGTGTTGGCGGACTACTTCAGCATACTCCCGTTGTTCATCATGTGGCACGGCTATTTGCGGGTCTTTTTTACCATTTCGCATATTACGCTGTCATCGTCGTCTTTCCTGCTGGTGGCAGCGACTGTGGAACGGTACCTGGCATCGATCAAGAACGCGAAATGCATGTATTTAATGGGGATGATGGGGAGACATCGGGCTCTCGGCGTATGTCTGGCGTTCCTGCTCGGGGGTGTTCTCCGCGGAACCGTCTTCTGGGAGATTGAAGTCAGGCATGTGCCCGGATGCGAAGGCTTCTCCAGTATGTATCCAGCAATTACTGACTTTGCGCGCAACCCCTACTACGATGCTATTTGGCGATTTTGGGTGAGTCACTTCAATCTGTCCCTTATTATGTCGCTCATGATTGTATTTGCAGACGCGAAAGATCACCACGGTCTTCCTGCCATTCTTTGTCTTGGCCTACTGCAATGCGGCGATCGTGCTCAGTTTGCACCGCCGGAATAGAGACCACATGATCAAGACGCTGATTCTCTATGTGACCGTCGGACCGAAGTACGGCTTTGCCTTTACCCTGGTTCATTAGAGTCCCATTAGAAGCACAAAAAGAACGGAAATGCATGTGGTGCCGTGACAGGAACTTTGCTTGTTTCATGTATTGGTCGCATGGTCGCACGCAATCAATTTAAATTGCTCCAACACAGCGTAGACAAATTGGCCAATACGCGGTTGCGCGGGGAGGGAAGGGATGAGAGAGGGGGTGTGAGTAGATTGAACCTGACATCCGCACCAGCAGCCAAATAACTTATGAATTGGATTCAAAATGTGATATGTTTACGCAGACGAAGCGATTCATTGACGCTTCAATTGCAGTGCGCAACCATACCAACGCAAGTCGAGGGTACGAGCTGCGACTCGAATGCTCGTCATGGTCGTTACGTGCTATCTTCTCGCTAATTTCCTCGACGTCATCATCGCAGCCTGGGAGCATATTGATGGAGAGGGCCTCCTCATGCACTACGGTACCTTCTACGCCGTCGCTGCTGACATCTCCTCCCTACTCACCGTCGTCGCCGGCGCATTGCGTCTCCCCATCTACACCGTCAACGACAAATCCATCAAACGCGAGGTCATCCGTGTGCTTCGCTCGCTGTACGGTCGGTTCACCTGCGAACCGTCCTCCATGCAGTGCTCCAATCGCAAGCTCGGTCTCTACCACAAACACACTACTGACTACGGTACTAGCAGTACCCTGCAGAAGTTCTTGCGGTACCAGGAATACCGCCTCGACAGCCGGTCCAACTGCAGCACACCCCGTCCCTGCGCCATTCGCACTTCGGTCGGCACTTTGATCATGGCCAGGGCGTATGCGTCCAGCGAATTTCTTCGAAAGGACACCATGTCAACGGATAGCACAGTCTCGCAGTCCAGACATCAGCTACTCGATCGGACTTCCACGAGGAGCCGCACTACATCGGGAAGTGGTGGCACAATTGATGATCGCTTTCTCAAGCCGGAGGACGCTTTGACGCGCCGTGAACAACCGATATGGTCGTGGGAGAGCAGGATTTGATATTTCTGCTGTTATTGATTAAAATATGTTCACCGTGTAAGTTACATGTTGTAAATACGGTAAGGGACACTGACAATTCACTTAGTTTCTATGGAGATCGTCGGTCCACGTTTTATATTATTTAGGCACGGTTTCCTTTGCCTTAGATCTAATAAAGAGATGGGATTTGACCGAGATGGGAGAAGCGGCGATAATTACTCATAAGCACAAATTGAATTGAATAGTTAATTAGGGTACAAATTTTCTTACCGGCAATCTAAAAAATTCACGTGAACGACATTTAACAGAGCCGCTTATTAATAGTCACGTTTGAACAGAAACACAAATGCTTTTTATCAGGGGAGAGGCATGCATTGTCAAGTACAATTACCGCAAGATCAATCTGAATACATAACACATCCACATCGATACCAAGTAGAGTTTGCGCAAATGAAAAGCAAAATCACAAAATATGTGAAGCAGAATATAGGTACACAATAGGTCGTTGCTGTCACTCACTTTCTACTGGTTCGCATTGGCAGAACGACACTTCTTCTAATTGTCGGCATCGAATCAGTAGTGTTGCGTCGTTTGCTGGGGGATGGCTGATTTGATGCGTCGCTTTCCGCTGCACAAATCGGTCGTTTTCGAGAAGCCGATACAGGCAAGCGGGACTCTGCAGCGAAATCAAGCATAAAGCGACAATCACAAATGGGATTGCCGCCGGATTACTGGCAAGGAAAGACAAGGATAGGAAAACTAGGCGAGTCAAGCCGAGGAAAAAAGGCGGCTTTCCGGCGGCAATCCCTATTGTGATTTTCGCTTAAAGAGTAATACAGGAGCCGTATTCGATAAACTTTGCATAGCGCGCGCGCCATGGAAAGTACAGGGTGGGCAAAAATTAACTTTAAGGGTTTGATCGGCTCCTGCTCAGCATTGCACGCATAATTTTGCAAGCGGTTTTTTAAAAAGAAAGCCTTGGATCTAACTTAGAGGACGATACCAAATTTGTTGGACAAAAACAAACAGACTGTTGAGAAATTTGCAAAAAACAAAATGCTTCATTTTGAGACAGAGTGAGTCAAAGGTGCGGTCGTGGGCAAAAAAGTCACTTCATTCTCTTGGAGTAAGTCTGTTGCTCCGCCATGGTCAAAAAGTTTTCACTGGAGGAGCGTGTGGCAATCGTCCGCCTCTTCTCAATTTGCAAAGAAAATGCATCTGAAGTGCGACGCCGTTTCGCGAAGCAATTCCCCGGTAAAACGGTTTCGGTCCCATACGTGAGCAGGAGCCGATCAAACCCTTAAAGTTAATTTTTGTCCACGACCGTACTTTTGACTCACTCAGTATCAAAATGAAGCTTTTCGTTTCTTGAAAATTTCATAACCGGTCGTTCCGTTTTTGCCCAAGAAATTTGGTATCATTCTCTAAGTTAGATCCTAGGCTTTCTTTCAAAAACACCCACTTGCAAAATAATGCTTGCAATGCCGAGCAGGAGCCGATCAAACCCTTAAAGTTAATTTTTGCCCACCCTGTACAATAAGTTGTATCAGCGCGATCGATATGATAGTTATCAGTTTAGTAGAAAACTTCAACTGCAGCAGTTTCGATCAGGAAATATTTTTGGTCGCACTTCTATTTACTGATAACATTGAGAAAAGTCTACGTGAGAAACATCTATTTTTCTTGTAGAACAATTTATATCGTGGCATTGTCTGCGCGAATAAAAGCGTATTATTGCATTGTGTATGTTTCGTGATCAAATTTCCTCCGCTCGTTGCACTTAGTCTGTTTGCGCACATAAACTGACAATAGAGCATCAAACATCAGGCTAGATACTCGATGATACTTGAACGTTTTCTCATTTAACTTGAATGCAAGTTCAAAAATCAAACGAAACGAATACTCTATTAGACTATTGTCCACGATAGTGCCAATTTCCACCATTTGTTTGGCTTGGTGTTGAAATTGTTTTTGCTGAAACATAAGAAAAAACTCCTTTTCTATTCGATCTGTTGATCTATGGATCAGTTTTGATGCAGAAATTCGATCCACGGGTAATCTACGACTATTCAAAAGATACTTAGATAACTCTATCAAAGATCAGAAACTTGTTAATTTCAATCCATTTTCATCTGAATTACCAATCAGTAAGAAACATAAAAATCCAGCTACCTCATATGGTAATATAGCAGATGCTGACTTAAATCAAATGGATACTTCTTGACCTATTGAACTGAATTTTTATAATTACCTCTTGAATAAGGGTGGAATATAAGTCAATAGTTTCAAGCACCCTACCAGCCTCTTTACCAACGTTATTTCCTTTGATGTTGTCCCTTTTTGAACAAAATATTGTCTGTGTTCCTGTCCAGAGGCTTGGTCAAGAAATTTAAAATAATTTTAAAAGAAGGCTGGGCTAGAATTTTTGGAATCAGTTTACAATAACTCAGCTGAATGATGTTTACTGCATTACTTATTTTAGAATTTGCATCATGCAATTTTGTCTCATATTGCAACTGAATGAGGCTAGTTGCAGAGAAAGTCTTGATTCTTGCTTAGCAATTGATAAATCATTGTTGCAGTGGAAGTTAATTAAATGTGGTAACTGATAATAAAAACTCAATGATTTTTCGTCAATAAACTGGCTGCTGGCTACAACTCAACTCAATCATTTGGTGGCGATAGGGGATTACAAATTGCACTTTCATTTGCTGATGAGTACTTCTGGTGCTGGTCAATTATGGTCAACAATAAAAATAATGCAAAAGCATACCGCAAGCAAATTCTTCGCACAGTATTCCGGTGAATGAAGAAGAACAAACGCAGACTTGTTTGCTTTTTATTATTGTCAATGTGCTATTGTTCATGCATTTTAACGTTGATTCACTTCCATGCAATGATGGAAGCAGAACCATTACTATTTGTGATGACAACATTAAGGTCATGGGTTGCCAACAACAAATCCAAGGAATCATGGTGGAAACCAAAATTTGCTGATGCAGCGCGTCAGCCGATGATACTGTTGATGTCTCAAGTGCTACTCGCACAAAAAGACAGGCATGCAGGCAAGTGCCCACAAATGTGCTAGGGTGGTGGAGTCATGCTCTTAAAAGCAATGCGATAAGCGCAACATTTACAGTCTGCGTTGCGACGCTTGGTCGCTTGCTTGTGCTGTCACTGATAAAATGCGCAAGTTGCGCTCAAATCTGAGGGAAGGAGCGTTATACAGGGTGTCACAAATGTCCCGGCAACATTTTGTTTTTAAATAATTCTGCCAATGTTGTTCGAATCGGGCAGAAAACCAGATTGTTGTTCTCCGAAGCAGCGCAATTTTTTAGTAAAAAAGTTAGTGAGAATAGGATGTTTCACTGCGGAGATATGGAATAGCAAACAAGACACCCAGTTTGACACCATGGGCACGGGGCGCACAAAAATATTTCCGCAGGGGTGCCACACTGAGAGCTCGTTCTCGGCCAAAACTTCACCGTTTCAGCTGAATTTAGACTTTTTGAATAGAGAATAATATCAGCTACATCATAAGAAAATGACAAGAATTCCCGCCAACGGTTGTATAAGTTCTTATCATTTTTCATATGCGGAGATATCCTCGTGCGCCCCGTGCCCATGGGCAAATCTGCGCAAAGCGGGTGTCTTGTTTGCTGTTTCATATCTCCGCAATGAAACATCCGATTTTCAGATTTTCACAAATGTTTTTCCAAAAAATTGCGCTGCTTCGAAGAACAAAAACCTTGATTTCAAGCAGGGCCCGATTATAGTGAGGGCACATGGGGCACGTGCCCACGGCCCTAAGCCTCATTTTGAAAATCGCACTCCTTCTGTGGGCCGGCTCTCTGGCCCGCACTTCTCCTGTGGGCCGGCCCGCGGCCCGCACTTCTTCTATGGGCCAGCCCGCGGCTCGCACTTCTCCTGTGGGCCGGCCCGCGGCCCGCACTTCTTCTATGAGCCAGGCCGCGGCTCGCACTTCTCCTGTGGGCCGGCCCCCTGACCGTACGGGCCTCGGCCCGGCCGTGAATATCACTGGAGCAAACGCATACATTCTCAAACACCAGTTCGCGTTCCGTGCATTATCAAATGTGTGTGCTCCATGGGCATAAAAATCTGCGTCCGCAGACGCAAACTTTATTTCTTCAGGCAAAAAGCAAAGCATAACGTTGCTTTTGAATGCTCAACTGAACGACTACTTGAGCTTTGTTACCAACAATTACATGGATGAAGGATTCGCGTTGCAGGTAGAGAACGACTTTCATTGTCGGCTCGGAATAAATTTTGATTGAGAAGGATTGATGGGCAGTGCGATGAAATCTAACAGCTTCAGTGAATTTTTACACAAAACATAAAAAGCACCAGCAGCAAAGCGGATTCATGCATGCCGTGCGGTCCTTCGCTTCTGAAAAAACCCTTAAATTGTTCATGGGTTGTGTTGTGAAAATGTTCATCTTTTGCAGTTTGTCCCTCCTGGGCCCCCGAGTGCGCGAGGAAGAGCTTACAGGTTGTCAGAAAAGTCCTGGCAGTAATTATTCAGACGGCTTTTTCGGGTTTCTTTTCAAATTTTTTCTACGACTGTTAAACACCGTTTTGTTTGTCTTTTCATTCTCTATCATTTGGTATATAGACTTTATTGACATGTTGACTCATAACAACAGGAAAACAATTAACAAAGATAATTAGAAATTTTCGAAATGACCCCCATTCGCTTCCATACATTGTCTTACCAATCACGGCTTCGTGCTTGTTACTCATTTCTAAACTTTATTTTCCATAAGTTATTATAAAAGCTATATACCAAATGATAGAGAATAAAAAGACGAACAAAATGGTGTATAACAGTCGTAGAAAAAGTTTGAAAAGAAACCCGAAAAAGCCGTCTGAAAAGTTACTGCCAGGAGTTTTCTGACACCCTATAAACGGTGCTTTTATTGTAGGTTCATTATGGACCGAAGGTGATAATGGGTCATTGGTTGACTGTGGCTCCAGGCTTTCACTACATGATGGGAATAAGTGAACATCAGAACCGTATCAGCCTGCCTGGCTACGTTGGTGATGCACTGCAATTTCTGAGATTACCTTTCACATCAGATGTGAGTTACTGATAGAAGTATGAGTTAATTATTTATGATAAAATTTTCATACCCGCAAAATAGCGGAAAAATGTACGAACTGAAAAATTTAGATACCGTATTTTCAAAAATAGTGACACTCTGTAACTATTTCTGCATGTGTAAATACGTTAATTCGAAAATTTAGTAACGGAGACAGTTGAGTACATTTCAAGTAATTCGCGCTTAACATGATGATACTCAGTGGTGCATGTGTTGAGCGCGAATTGTTTAAAATGGATTCAACTGTCTGCGTACGAAATTGGAATAGAAAGTAATTACATTTTCCGGTGCTGCACAATATTTTTTCAGCCTCCTTGCCTGCTTGAACCAGTTTTGCGATATAACGACGATCGTGATTATTCTCGAGAACAGTGCATTCTCGAGTGTTCCAATGATCTGTTTGTCGAGCATTGTGGATGTTTGCTATTCGTCGACAGTCCTTTAGTGCAAATGTGTGAAGCAGAAGAAGTTGATCCATGCCACCGGTAAGTCTGGCTACGGTACTCGGTTTTTCCGGAAGATCAGCCCCCAAAACATTGCCCCTGGGGCCATCTTTCTGATTCAATATTATTCTTTAAAAAATGTACCATAGCAGTACGTAAATGTACACAATATCAGTTGGTAATATTTGGTAATATCGTGCAGTATTATGCATGAAATGCAAGAAATATCGTCTATTTTTAATATTCAACTCTCATTTTTCTTATGTATGGTAACGGAAAAAATCAACATTTTTGTACATTTACGCTTTGTGCTACTTTTCGAAAAATCGCCCCCAGGCGATCTTCGGATTCAAGCTGAGTTTGGCGAAGGGATGAAAATCTAAACATAGCCCTGGGGCAATCTTCCGGAACAACCCGGTAATACTGAGCGCTTGTTGAAAAAAAAATGACGAGAAAAGACAACGGCAGCCTTCAGTAAATGAAATAAATCTCAGGAGTCGCACGCAAAAATCCGACGGAGCAAGCAGGACTCAGCAGTAATAGCTCAGTAGATAGAGCACTCTCGCTTAGCGCGCGAGTGCTCTATCCACTGAGCCAGACATGGGCGTGGGGGGTATGGGGGTATATATCCCCCAAGGACCTCCATACCTCCGGCCAAAACTGGTTGGGGGGGGGGGGTATGGTGAAAAATTTTTGAGACTTTGGCGCCCTTTTTTTTAAAAAAAAAGATCGCCAGGGGAGGGAGAGCTTTTCCCCAAACGTGTTTATCAGGAACAAATTTTTTTTTGGGAATTTGGGGGGGTATATACCCCCCAGCCGGGGGTCGCTACCCCCCCCATCGGGAAAACGTGCCCATGGCTGCACTGAGCTATTACTGCTACACAGTAAATTGTCTCTGGCCACGATTCAAATATCTTTGGCAAACAAAAAATTTCGTTTGTTTCTTTCTAAACCATTTATTTCAGTTACTTGACATCAAACAATTTCTCACTTGTCAATGACACTTGCATATCGCTTTGCAAAGAGCCGTGTACCGACAGAACACTTCAAACCGCTTTTACATTCAGTAGATTTCCCACCAGGGCGCAACTGCAGAACCTTCAACAGCTTCTGCTCAGTATTGAACCTGGTCAGAACTCGGCAAATATGACTCTCCAACAAATGCGTGAAGAATATGCTCTCGTTGACATTTACTTTGACAAACTGGAAGTCATGGTACGGTAAATGAAATTTGAAATGAATCATGCATAAGGCCGAAATTAAAAGCAAGAAGCTCCACTTAATGTACTGTAGCAGTATTTATGCTGATTTGTATCTAAGAATTACTATAATACCATATTTATTGGAATAGACCGCCAGTCTCGAATATACCAACAGGGTAGAGAGATCGAAAAATAGAGTGACATGTCCTCTATTCTAATAAAACGGTAATAGGAATAGTTTACTACACACCGTGTTAATTATGACGTCACATATATGTGACATGTCACGTGACAATGACACTGACATTAGTGTCAGTGTCAGTGTCACCTTTCATTTTTGGTGACTCAAATGTCATTGTCAGTGTCATGTCAGAAATATGATGTCGTAATTAACACTGCTACGCACCATTGGTCGTTGGTCGCAAATAATTTATCACATTGCAAATTATTTTTAGGTGGTGGAAAGACATGAATTACTTGGACTTGAAACTTTAATCAGCACTTGTGGTGGATTGATGGGCCTATATGCGGGTGTGAGCGTGCTAACCATGATACAAACGATGGCCTACTTGATATATGGTTTCGCAAACGTTATTGCATGGCCCTGGAAGAAGACAGCTCGTCGAATAGCACCTCCACTTTTCGCCGCCATGACTCTGACACTTTCTACTCTAAAAGTACATCATGAACATGATCACTTGCCTCAGTCGAATGTAGAAGAGTTAGAGGATAGTTCAAGCGCTCAGAAAATGAAGAGTTCAGGGGACAACGAATTGCACCAACGCTTCCGGACATTAAGCACTGTTGAATAGAAGTATACAGTCCCGACTGGAAACTGTGGCTGAAAAGCGCGCCCTCTGCGCCCCCGGTCATTTGATGGGCGCTGACCCAGACGCGCCTCTCGGAGGGCGAGACAATGGCGCGCCCCTTCGCGCCCTCGGAGAGGCGCGTCTTATCTGGGTCAGCGCCCATCAAATGACCAGGGGCGCAGAGGGCGTGCTTTTTTTAGTCACAGTTTCCAGTCGGGACTGTACACAAATCTTAATTGATCACTATTGCTTGCTTGCTCTCCTTTCAAAGAAAGAATAATAATACAGGTACGGCAGCTCAAACCTGGTTAATGAAGCAAAAAGCACAGAATTTTCCTGTTTATTCACAGTTACATGACCACTGGAAAATGCGTACTGTACCCTTC
>JAQGCX010000951.1:0-12981 GCA_034700205.1 Plectus parietinus | reverse complement strand
CAATCGCTGTCTCGAGCAGGTGCAGACGCTGTCCTTGCTGCAGTTCGTGTGCGGACTCGGGCCGCGCAAGGCGGCGCAGTTAGTCAAAGTGCTCAAGCAGAACGACAATTGCTCGAAAGTTGCATCAAGCTGGTAGCCCTGTGTCGTATGGGTCCCAAGGTCCGCTTGCTCGATTCCTTCCTCCCGGGTGTATAAATACACTTGTTCTGTCCGGTGTTCATGAATTGAGCTGGCTTCATCAAGATAGACACGACCAAGGTTGCGGAGAAAACTGATTCTTATGTGGAAGTGTTCGACGGATCTCTAGTGCACCGGGAAACATACGAGTAAATTAGCTCTATTGGCTTCTGACTGATGAGCACAATGCTTGTGTTGTGCAGATGGGCGCGCAAAATGGCCATTGACGCTTTGGAAATCGACGACTCAGCCGACCCGACCAGCGCACTCGAAGAGATTCTCGACGCCCCCGAGCGACTCAAAGATCTCGACCTTGACGTTTTCGCCGAAGAACTCTAGCGCCAGGTTAGCAATTCGCGCCATTTGCCTGTCGCGGGTCGCTGTCGATTGCTGAACATTTAATCTTTGTATTCGAGTAGGTCGCTCGGATATCTGACTACAACGCTTTAGGATTCGGCAAGAAAACCATCACACTGTACGACATTCGCGCCGAATTGAATCATCGCTACAAAGACTTGCGCTCTTCGTACAAGACGCCCAATCGCGAAGACATCTTCAACATGCTCACCAAAGAAACACCGCAGACGTTCAACGTCGGTACGTGGAACAAAATTGTCGTGATTGTTCCCATAAACTGTTGTTGAGGATCACTTCATTGTGAACACTTCATTGAGTGTATGGCGATTATTCGAACGAGAATTGTGTTACAGGAAAGTTGGTGATGGGGAAAGTTATGCATGTGGTGCACCGCAAGCCGCGCATGGACGACTCGCAACAGCAGCACCCCGTCCGCGACAACAAGACGGGACTCTGGACTTGTCCGTGGTGCCATCGAAGCGACTTTGCCGAACTCAGTGAGGTAGGTAACACTTCTTTCTGTTTGCTCGGCGAGAGAATTCTTAATTGCTCAGTGTGCACTGTGACAGTTCTGTTTGGGCGCACTGATGTTGCAAAATAGCCGTTCTATCTATTACTTTTAGGTTTGGACTCATCTGGACAACCAAGTTTGTCCCGGTCAAGCCGTCGGAATCAAAGTGCGATTAGAAAACGGCATAACCGGCTTCATTCCGAATCGCTACATCTCCGACAGACCCGATTCCTTCGTCAATCCGAGCGAACGCGTTCAGGTACGCGTCCATTCTTGGTCAACGTTGGAATGAACCGCTCTCGTTCCCTTGCAGACCAATCAGCCCATATACTGTCGCGTGCTGAAAGTGGACACCGACCGATTCCAAGCCGAACTCAGCTGCCGGTCGAGCGATTTGGCGGATCGAGAAGCGCAATTCCGTCCACCGAAAGACCGCTACTACGACTTCCAAAACGAGGAGGCCGATCTGCGTGAGGATGAGGCCGTCAAGTCGTCCAAGACGGCCAAACCGTCGTACGTGCGGCGCGTCATCGCGCATCCGTCCTTCCACAACATCACCTACAAGGACGCGGAACGCATGCTGCAGTCGGTCGACCAGGGCGAAGCCATCATCCGCCCCAGCTCCAAGGGCGCCGACCATCTGACCGTCACTTGGAAGGTGGCCGAGGGCATCTATCAGCACATCGACGTGCGCGAGGAGGGCAAGGAGAAGCCGTTCAGTCTCGGCAAGTCGCTCTGCATTGGAGACGAGGTGCGTGCGTTCCCCATTGACTCGGCGTCAGACTGAATTCGCTCGTTAGGAGTTCGAAGATCTCGACGAGATCATCGCCCGCCACATCCAGCCCATGGCCGCTCACGCCCGTGACGTCATGTCGTACAAGTACTACCTCGACAGCGAAGAGGCGCGCAGCAAGGAATTCATCACCAACCATCTCCAGGAGGAGAAGAAACGCGCTCCTTCGAGAATTCCGTAATTTTGCCGATTTTCAAACGTTGTTGCGATTGCAATTATTTAGGTACACGCTGGTTCCATGCGTCGAGCTGCCTGGCAAGTTCATGCTGTCGTATCAGCCGCGGCTGAAGGTGCGACACGAATACCTGACGGTGACCCCCGATGGCTTCCGCTTCCGACAACAGATGTTTCCGTCGTTGGCACATCTGTTCAAGTGGTTCAAGGAGCACTACCGAGACCCTGTGCCTGGTATGACGCCTGCGACTCTGAACAGTGTCACCCCCGGAAGTGCTCGCACCCCTCACTTCAACTCACTCAGTCGTTCCGTTTACCTCCCGTGATTCGTTTTCTGTTGTTTGGCTTCTGTTTCTTATTTGTTCTTTCCTGCTTTGGCTTTCCCTGAAATAACACATTGCTTTATTTTTTGCAGGGTGGCCAACGAAAGGTGCAAATGTTTGAATCGCTGTTGTTTCACTAATTTTTATTAGATCAAACTGAAATTTGGTACGCATGTGCCCAAGGCACTAACTTGAAAATGATAAAATTTTATTTATTTAAGTTAAATTACATTTATTGGTTGCATTAAACTAGTTAGTGTTATGCAAATTATTGTCAGATGCGTCATTTTTGCACGATCTTTTTTACTGCTGGGCACAGTGATAATAGTTTTTGCATTTAACCAGTTGTAGGCAGCCTTGGGCGTATGTAGTACCAAATTTCAGCTTGATCCGATAAGGTCTAGTGAAACTGTAGCGGTTGAAACAGAAAAATTTGCACTTTTCGTTGACCCACCCTGTATTTTGCGCATGTTTCAGTGAGACGATAAATGAGGCATCTTTTGTAATTGCTTGCGTAGTTGTGATGTTGCGTCGTATGCGCTGGTTTGCGTTCTGCATCACAACGTTGCACACTAACGCATTCTAGTCCCTCTTAGTTGCTTCGACGTATGGAACTCAGCGTCTTTGGCTCATTATTCTATTCATAACTGCAACTGATTCGGATTGCAGGTTCGAGTAGTTCGGTGCGGCATACGCCGATGGACATGCAGTCGAATTACGGTGGCAACTTCGACACAATGTCTCGAACGAGTCGTACGTCGCGACCGTCTGCTTGGGATCAGCAACCTGTTAGCGTCATCGTAGGTGCACAGCATGTTACTCTTGTACGCTGTTTTTTTGCAGCCTCCTTTCAACATGCCCGCACCAGCAGCGCCCTTTATTCCGCAAGCGGACGATTGGTCCACTGCGGGAGACATCCCATCCAGCAGCCATCGACCGAAGGCTGGTGCCGCCTGGGCCGAAGAGGCTCGCAATTGGGCGGGACGAACCGGCGGCACCGGGCGTGATCAAGGACAAGGTCGACCACGTGGTCGCTTTTAAAATGACCCGTCAGTGACCACCATGCCGTTTCGTCCATGATGTTACCTTCAATTCGTTCGATATCAGCACACCATTCGGTGTTTCCTTCAATCGGAATTGCCAGAATTTGTACATAAATAAACGACTTTAAATATGCGACGAACGCATCGAATTGTTTTCACCGCTCAAGTGTCATCACACATTGGTCCCAACTGGCGGCAGCGAATCACTTGGCATCATTCGCATCCTACCGATCAGTCGTGTCTCTTCTCCGGGTTTCGAATTTCGATCCACCGAGATGTCGACACATCCACCGTGGGGAGCCGCTAGTCACAATGTAACAATGGCGCCAAGCGCACGGGCAACTCAACACAGTCAAGCGAGCGAGCGGACACCAGAGCCACCGGACCGCCCTATGTTAATTATAGATGAGGAAAATTGTCTGTGCCCCCAAAATACAGCAAAATGCCCCCAAATTACAGCAAATGCCCCCAATTTATTTGCCCCCAAAATAAATTCATCTTTTGCCCCTAAAATACAGCAAATGCCCCCAAATTACAGCAAAATGCCCCCAAGTTAAAGCAAGCAGTTTATTGGTGGACATATTTATTTTTCAAGAAAAACTGGAAACACACAAAAGACACAAAAAATGAACAAAATTCAACGCCTCCGATGCACTTGGAAATTCGCGAATATTAGAAAAAACATCGCCTTTCCCTAGTTTCTGCTTTTAAATTTCCTTAACTTCTCCTGCACCTGCATCTTCATCACTAGCATAAGTAACAGTACTGAGTTCAGCCATTTTTTCACTACTGCACTCGCTCGCAACAACAACAGAAAATGAAGTGTATGATTGTAGGAAGCAAGTTGGACTTTGACTATCTACTTTAACTACTTTAAATTCAATTGACTATCATTTACCTGTGTTGTGTCAAAAAATCTGTCATTAATCGCAGATGATGCAATGTGATGTATAAGATTGAGGCAATCGGATGCAATTAGGGGCGTCGTACTGTAATTTAGGGGCAAGAACGAATTAAAATTTGAGGACAATCGATTTGGGGGCATTTGCTGTAATTTGGGGGCATTTTGCTGTATTTTGTGGACAATTTTCCGTATTTTGGGGGCATTTGCTGTAATTTGGGGGCATTTGCTGTATTTTGGGGGCATTTACTGTAATCTGGGGGCAGAATACGAATTTATTTTGGGGACACAGTAATTTGCATCCTTAAAATAACTGAGTTTAACTGGGTTATTTTAACCCAGTTTAACCCAGTTATTTTAACTCCGTTATCTTAATTTCTCTCAGTATCGTAATTGATTGTCTGGGTTCTTTAGCAAAAACTTAATTGGTTGTTCTCGGAGAACACCCAGTACCCAGTTAAACCCAGTTATCGGTTTTCATAAATTAGTTATTTATTAAATTAGTGAAATAACTGGGTTTAGCGCTATCACAGCCGTGGACTTACAACCCTAGTTCTCTGTTTTAGAGTCCGAACGCGGGAAAGGCAGAGTTGTATTGTTCTGCTAACGTATACGACAATAAGACTTGGATGAAGAAGCACGAGGGTATTGTGACGATCGGTGCCAATGATAACCGGCAAAAGGCGCATTTCATTCGACTATATGATTCAAAGTATGGAAGATTGCTTTGGGAACATATGCTGTGAGTTCTCTTTCTGACTCAATATTTTCGTTATGTCTTACTTATTGTCGTCATGTGTCAATTTTAGTGACGACGAATGTGAAATGAAAAGCGGCCCCAATAAGGCGCTCGTTTTCAAAAGCAAAGAATTTGTTTTTTGCTTGCAGTTCAGTTCGTCAGAGGAAAGCGACCAATTTAAAGACGCCGTCAATGACCGTAAGACAAATTTGCATCTTATGTACTCAATTGTTGGTTGTATTTATTCTCCCATAAACGCTACAAATGCAGTCGTCGTTGTGTTGGTAAACTATATTATTAATAAATTCCAACGGTACTGTGCTGCAGACGTGGGTATGGGGGTATGGGGTGGAAGTATACACCCCAAGGGGTCGAAAAAAGCACTAAATAGAATGCCCTTTGGAAAAAATTACTGTATGACAGTTCGCGACACGACAATTCGCGACATGATTACTCACACAATTGTATTTTAACCTGAAATTTTTTGAATGGCACAATTTTTTTGTCACAGTGAGCAGCAATGCTTCGCAAATAAACTGACAAAATTTTAGCGCAATATGTGAGCATTTTTCAAAAATAAACTGAAGCACAAACATTTCTCCCATTGATTTGAACACTTATTTTTAATATTTCAACCAAAAATGCTCACACACATGGGCTGCTTCCATACGTTCAATAACGAACTTTCTCATAACGGGGAGCAAATGGCATTTGATAAAGTACATTAAAGGATGTTCAGTTTATTTCAGGGAATAAAGCTGTGCGCAAATCAACCCAACAATCAACTGTCGTTCCACCGACTGCAATGCCAGTCAAGCAATCACCATTTTGCGACCTGACAGCGAAAAGCAGGCAAATTACTCTTGTTTCCCTTCCAACCAAGGACACAAAAGCACCGAAATCGACTTCGCCGCAGCCGCCTCCTGTACCGCCGCGGAGCCCGTCGAAAAAGCAGAGCGATAAATTTCCACCAGCACAGAATTCTAATAAAGGCAAGCAGTTGATGTGTTTATTTAGGCCTTCAGTGTCACATCCTTGTGGGGAAACTGTAACTGTGATCTGAGGTCCGTAGTGAATCCCTCCGGCAGGGGCAGGGAGGGGGCGTATTCAAGAAATATCATACCAGGATTTTGCACCCCATGTTCAAAGTAAAAAAAAAGACCCAAAGTTCCATTCTATCAAGCGCTGGTGGATCTCACCCTCCCCCAAATTGAACTTCTGATTCAGAGAAATAGTCAATATGCATACTTGGCAGGCAAATTCTTGAACTGAATGATGTGCACTCTGTGATTGATAAAAAATGTCTCAATTTGCTTCAATCATCAGTTGTAGGAACGAGAGAAACAGCAGAAAAGAAAACCGAGGACAAGAAGGCCAGAACTTCTAAGATAGAATTGAGCTCGCCGACAAATTTTTTGCAAGTTTACTGAAAAATAAATAATTCCGTTCATTTTAACTTGTATTTCAGACACAAAGCTCACATTGGGTGGTCAAAAGACGGGAAAAGCAAATCATTAGAAATGTTCGGAATTGAGAATCAAATGGATGACATTGTGCGCAAACTTCTGATCGAAATTGGTTATCAACCCGAGGACCTGAACGAAGCAGATATGGAGTTTATCTACGACTTCATCGAGGACTACGGCGGCATATCGGCATACTATAATGCCAATGAGAATCCTCCACCAATTCCACCAAAGCGAAGCACTTCGTATTCGCACGACAACGTAAGTGCCTACAACATTCCGCAGAAGAAGACAAGCAGAAAACTACCTGCGCCACCACCTGAAACATTGCGTCCTTCAGCTACTGAAGAAGAGGAAAAGTATACCATCCTATCAGCGGCGCTGCAGCGAGCGCTCGACAACCGGCGAGAAATCGAAAAGGGTTCGTTTATTTGCCTCTTGTTATACCTCTTGTTTGAGACGTTAATTGGAGACAATATCATACCATTTTTGGGTATGTAAGGTATGGGTATGGGTATTTTTAAAAAGTGGATATGGGTATGGGTATGTGTATGAAAAAACCGGGTATACCCAGAATGGGTATGGGTATGGGTATACCCGAACCAGGTGTACCTCCAACCGATCGAAAACCATATTAATCGTAATGTAAACTCAAAAGTGTTCACCATTACGAAGCAAAATTGTTGAAGGTATCTATCGCCCCTTTTCTTCTTGAAATATTTTTTTAGCTAAGCATGAATCAGATGCGGTTTTGCCACGAGGGATTCCAATTATTGTTGAACGACCAAGTCATCCGCTTCCAACTAATTCGACAACAGCGGAAGAGCATGTTCCAACATTCCAAAATGTAAGTTACAATACAAAGCGTGTGCGATAATTTCTGTTTCCCTTATTTTGAACACTTCATTTCTCTGTTTATTCTGATATCGTTCTCTTATAGTGGGCGCCTGACACGTTCGAAAAAGACATAGTTTTGGGTGGAGGACATTTCGGCAAGGTCTACAAGTGTTGGGATCCTGTACGAAGACGGCACTATGTCGCCAAGAAAACCAACTTGCAACCTGATGTAATATTCATCATTACAACCAGTTTGATTTGAGTTTATTGATTTGGTCCTCGGGTCAACAGGGAGGTGCTCCAGGAAGGAAACTAAAAATAACCAAGATTATCGAAATAGTGGTCTACTATTGTTGTGTTGCTTGGCGAACATAACAAAACGGGGACTCTGACATCGTTTTTAGAAGGCGTATATTTTCTTTGGGGGGAGCTTCTTTCCAAGAAGAGCGATAGAGCCCTAAAAGAGTTGCTCGGCCCTGGGTTGTTGTCCCTTCCTCAGCAATCCCCATTTCGCCACACCATGTATTATAGAGTATTAAAACTTCTCTCAACGAAGTGAAAAGACTAAAAAATCTTCATCATCCAAGAATCATCGAATACTATGGATACAAATCTGAAGACGATGGTATAGTGATATTTATGGAGTACATGCCGCTTGGTTCAATAGGCGATATGATAAAAATGCATGGTCCAGTCGACCAGAAAACGAGCATAATTTACATCGAACAAATTCTTGATGGTCTGGTGTACCTGCACAACAAATTTCTGGTGCACAGCGACTTGAAATGTACGTAAATATGAATTTTTTTGAAATTCGAAAGCAAGCAGCAGAGGGAGTACTCGCAGCATAGCCAGCCAGGGACGGGACTGGGAGATTTTGTGTCCCTCATTCAGATGTAGGCACGGTCGGAGGCTGGAAAGAGTTGGTATAAGAAATTTCAATACATAATAAAATTCGGCCGGAGTGGAGGTATTTTGCCTCGTAGGGATAAATCATAGGTTAGCTGGCTACACCCCAGCTATCCCCGCCTTCCCTCTGGCCCCGTTCCAGAGTGTAACTAGCTACCCCCACCCCTCCCCCCTTTGGATGGCCGCCAGGATGTAACTGACCTTGGATCCTATTTAAATTAATGGATATCATACCCAGGCCCGTGCCATAGTGTAGACTAACTAGGCTAAAGCCTAGGGGCGCAGTGATTTTCAGATTTAGAGGTAAGGGTTCCCCCTTATGTTGAGGGGCGCCTGAGGGACGCCGGAGGGCGTCAGGAAGTAAAGGGGGCGCCGTAGGCGCCCCGATTTTTGAAGTTAAGGGTCCCGGCAAATCGGCAAAACGATAAGAGGCCCTTCTCTCATTTTTCGGACGGCAAAACGACGGGGGGGGGCAAACCAAACTGACGGGGGGGGGGCTGCGTCCCCCCTAGCTTCGCCCCTGGTCCCCCCTTACTTAGTCAGCCTTATGCGGCGTTTATGCTTCCGACGCCCTCCCGACGTCCTGCCCTTTTCTGACGCCCTTTCGCATTTCTATTTATGGTGGAGCGACGCCCTCTCGACGCCCCTTTTTTCCCGAGGGGCGTCGGGATGGGGCGTCGCGAACAAAAATCGGAGGGCCTCGGGATCAAAACTTTTTTGATCCGTTGCCCTTTTCCGACGCCCCTCGAAAAAATAGTGTTGTTAATTATCAATGAAAATGAAGATAAAATAGGAAAGAGTTTGAGGTAATGGGATCAGGAAAATTTTTCCGATTGTTTTATGTTGATTTGAATAATTTTTGTTTTGAGATCAGTTGATTTTAGGGCAATATTCGATTTCACTGTGGACGACTAGTTTTTTTCTTCAATAATTCAAATAAAAAGCAATTAGGTGTTCCGATTTTGTGTTTTTCGAGTTCTCCGACATTTGTTTCCCTGGTTTCCATCTACTTTTCTTAGTTTTGCGACAATATGATTAATATTTTCCTTGCGTTCTGTGTTGTCTCTCAAACTTGTTCTCATATTTCTGGACATTTTATGTTTCTCCCATGTCGATAGGATTAGGCAAGGACATTTTCGTGTTCCGCGTGGTCAGTTTGAAGGAATGAACTGCGATTGTCTTCATTTTCTTTCATTGATTATAAACTTTCTTATCATAAGGGGATATTTTGATTGCAGAATTGTATTATCCGTGTTCGATTTAGTCTGTATTCATGTTTTTTCATGTCGTTTGGACGTCTATTTACAGGAAATCATTCGCGGATAAAGCGCAAAATTTTTTGAGGGGTGTCGCTCTAGCATAAATTATATTTTGGAGGGCGACGCCCTTGGGGAGGGAAGGGCAGGGAAGGGCGTTGCGGACTTTCCCATTTTTGGAGAAGGGCAAGAGGGCAGGGCCTCGGACTTCCGAAGCATAAACGCCGCATATGGGTATACCCGAACCAGGTGTAGGGTCCCCCAACCAGAGGTGGGCACCGGTTTTCGTCTGGGGGTGGGGGGTACAAAAAAATTTCCGCGGGAGGGGGTACGTACCCCCCCCAAGGTCAGACCCTCATAATAACCCGGTCCAAAGAAAAGCGTGCCGCAGTCATTTCTTTGCACGAGGGTGGAAAGGCGTTGCTATTGCAACGCGCGGTTATCTATACGTAACATGGGCGTTGGTTGCTGCTTGGGGCATGCTAGAGTGGGGTAGGGGAGAGCAAGTGACACACGGCCGGCTGACAGCTGTATCACAACGTGTACAAAGTGCTGAGCATTGTTTGTTAACGCAAATCGAATCGAGATAGAAACCTAGCGTAGCGATTACAGAATATTTTAAGGATTGAAATACATAAGCACATGTGTTTATATTAGAATAAATACGGCTATTTCTTCGTTTGTATGCTCAATAATTCGCGTTTTCCAGCAAGAACTAATAAAAAATTTAATTTTGCGCTATAGTAACCAAAAATTGCATACTGTAATAAGAATATGTCACATACGTAAATTTCACATACTTATTCTAGTTTGCCAGGTTATTTGTCAATAAATATTTCGATAATCATGTTCTCTTCAATTATTTATCAAATTGTTGCAATATACGATAATTAAATGAATATAATTGTTTCAGAAACCTCCGCTATTATTGCTTCACTTGCACTTAAACCATTCAAATGGTGTAACTGGACGATCAGCGAATACTATTAGGAGCTCATTTATTAACGTCTATCTCTGTTCTGTTCTGCTGATTTACGTCATTTGTCATTTCCAGTGCATCAGTACTGTTATTATTCACTTCTTTCTCTGAATTCCTTTACTCAAGAAGAACCATGTCTAAAAGCAAGGACAGGAAGCCCAGCAGTGGAGTGAAGATCCGTTCTTTTATTGGCCGCTTATTCAGACCGAACAATCATTGGACGAGAGATGGTTCTGAGAGTTCGTCGACATCGGACAGCAATGGAATCGGAGAGATCAGTCCACCTTTCAACCCAGTACACCTTTTTAATGTTGGATATGACTTCAAGTCGGAGAAATTCACTGGACTGCCGGAATCTTGGCTTGATATTCTGCACAGAGATATCAGGTAAGCACCATTTGAGCATATTTTTGTGTCAAATTGTGTGCAATTCTATTTTTTGGCAAATTAGTCACATCCTCTTACCCTGTTCCCTAATTTGTGGTATCAGCAGTGTACTAATGCAGGCCGAATCGTGTTTCATTTTCGACCTGGTATTTTTCGGAGAGTTCAGTGCCCTTAATATGATTATGTCAGACTTGTCAATCCCCTCCCTAACCAATCCAATGTACTATTTCAGAAAATCAAGGAACTTTGCCATCGCAAAATTGAAACAGAAATGGCAACACTAAAATGAAGTCATATTTATAAGTTTTTTGGTGAAAAACCAGTGTTCGGGTCGAAAAGTTGGAGGGGGGTTAACATCACGAAAACCAAAAATCGAGGGGGGGTACCCAAAATTTGCATAAATTATCTAAACGGAACTCCGTCTACTTCGGTCCGGGTTGGGGGAGGGGTTCCCCCCCCCAAAAATACCTGTGTGAAAAACTCTGCCCTTTAGTGCATTTTCAGTCGGACCATTTGTTTGCTTCCCTGAATCAGTAATTTTGCAGCGAAGCTGACCAGAAGAAGAACCCGAAAGCAGTGGTGACGGCGCTCAAATTCTACGCAGCGGCGGTGATGAAGAATCGCGAGGAGGACAAGTTCATGAACTTCAATGACGACACCAATGACAGAATTGACGCCGTGCTCACGCAAGACATGGATGATCAAGACGGCACCCTTCCTGATCGACAACACGACGACAATGCCTACGACGAAGTACCCCGTGGTATGTATTTATTCTTACAATCTGTCGGATTATTCATGATGTTTTCGTTTGATGGGCCTTCTTTGTATCCGTTGTCCATTTTCTGATTCCTGCTGCTGCTTTTCTATAGTCGACATTTTGTACTGGATATTGTTAATAAGAGATGGTGACACCATAACCTGTCAGGCTAAGAAAATCATAAACCCACACTATCGTTGCGGGATTCAGTGAGTTTTTGTTTTACACCTCGGCGATACTGAGCGAGCACAAGTTTGTGTCAATAGTGAGAGATAAAATCAGATAAAATCCTGAGATAAAATCATTTCATATGTCCTTATTTTCTTTTTAAGACCCCAGTTTTCTTCTTTACCAGTGGCCAAAAAATGGCCCGATCCCCTATCAAATAATATCGTATTGTTTCATGTACTTTTACTGTACGTTGTATTTTTAATAACGTGTACTTTTACTATGTATCATGTAATTCTACTATCTTATTGAGTCATGTACTCTTTTACTTTTACTGAAGCAGGCGGAAAATGGCATGGGTTTTGTTTGGGATGGGGATAGCTGCTGGGAATGGGATGTTCTCATCCGATCCATTGCGAATTTGCGCTTTATCTGCAGGATAAAATGTACAACCAACCCCCCCCCCTGGCCATGCTCTAGAAATATGCCCCGGGTGCCCCGCAAACCATTTCAAATTTCCGCTAATCGCTAAGGAACAAACGAGCGCAAATAAGAGTTCATGAGTTGGCGTCGTGCCAAAATTTGTTCACTACGCAATATTTTTTGTCCTCCCGTTAATAGCCGTAATTTCCGCGCTAGCCGTGATAAGACAGAAATATACGACATTTTGCAACCCCGACTGGTTTTATAGTAGCTGACCTCTGACCAGCGTTACAGGTATGACTGCACCGCACCCTATGACATGTTGCGCATTTCAGTGCGTTCGCCGACAGAGGAGGTTCCTCCGCGCCCACCAGTGACTGCGGCGCCGATTGTGCCGCCGGGACTGTCCAAGCTGCGGCTGTCCTCTCCGGTCCAGTCCGTGCGACCGAGTCCTTTAGTGCGACGTCGCCAATCGAGTGACAGTACGGACGATGATCTGCCGTTGCCGCCACTGCCCGCGACGCCACGACCGCGCCCACCCTTGCCGCCCAAACCTCCCGTATGTTTGCTTTATTCTATAGATGTGATGTGATCGGTGCACCAGGACTGGGACCGAGGTCACTTTCTGTGGACCGATTCTTTTGAGTTGGACTAGACATGTAACAATACCCAATAGTGGATGGAACCCAATACCCAATACTCAATAGCAATAGTCAAAATTCGAAAACCCAATACCCAATAGCAATAGTTACAACCCAATAGCAATAGCAATAGCAAT
>JAQGCX010000950.1:0-12986 GCA_034700205.1 Plectus parietinus | reverse complement strand
TTAGTTAAAAACTTATTGGTTTTGTCAAATATTTGCACTGAAAATCACCAAAAATCATCGAAATTTTTTGATATCCTATTGATTGAGAAATAGAAGCCCCGTCTCTAATAGAAGCCCCGTCTCCAATAGAAGCCCCCTCTAGCAAGGGATCGAAAAATAGAAGCCCCGGGGCGTATATTAGAATAAATACGGTATTTTGCAGAACGTTATTGAACGTTTTTCTCTTCATTACAACATCTCCTCAATACTTTTAAAAAATCACCTCGGTAGCATACGGTAGAGTAATATGTCGGATTTCTTCTGTTCCTCAACCAGTTGTTTTGTCCGCTCTTCAACTTGTTCCTCAAGAGTACCAGCGTAGCTTTCCATCATTGTCATCACATGGTCCATCAGGTTGGAATTACTGAATATGCCGATTTTTTAATGACAACTACGGCAATACGGGGTGGGTGTAATGTAACGGACGGTTTTGTTACTTGAAGAACTCCACCAAAATGCATGGATTAAGCTGAAAAATGGGTTGTTCCATTAAATTAATTTCGCGAATTTTTCAAAAAATTATGAAGTTTGGCCATAGTGTCACTGATATATGGCTCATTTACATTAATGAGCGGTTTTTAAAACTCGGTTCCTGAGCATGTAATGGAACACGGTGTTGCGCGAAATTCAATAAGCTGAATATCTCAATAAAAACGTATATTGGAATTGTAATTGTTGTATTTTTCACAAAAGACGTGTTAGCATTGCTTACCATGCTTCTTTTTGCGCAACACCGTATTACATTGCGCGCACAGGCAACCGCATTAACGTAAACGAGCCAAGTCTCAGTGACACTATTGCCAAATTTGGTAATTTTTTATTTAAAAATTCGCGAAAATAAATGTATAAAATTATTAATTTTCAACTTAATCCATGTATTTTTGGCGGAGTTATTTAAAAAAAAGCCGTCCGTTACTTTACAGTCACCGTGTACTATAAATAAGGCCAGAATGACCAATTCTCTTACCGTCCCTTCATCATTCCTTTTAACGCAGCACGTGCGATATGAATACTTGGTCTTTCCAATGGATTTTCATTCCAACAGTCTTTAATCAGGTGAATCTGAAAAAATAAAATTTTCCAGCATTTTCTGTATTTTTCGACATCGACGGATACGCAATGCAAAATCATTGAGAAAATATTTGGTACCATTGCAGGGTTGGTGTCTTCTCCGACTGAATTTGGAATGGTTGGGCGAAATGGATGGCGACCGCCCTGCTTGACTTTGTTGATGATTCCTGAAAATAATATATTGGTAAACAGAGGTGGACAAGGTTACACCCCTAGGGGGGATTTGGATATCTCCCCCATCCTTTGGCGGCCGAGGACCGGGGGGGGGAAATACTCCCGGGGGGTCCGTCCAGTGACCAAAAAAAGGTCATCGAAATTCCATTCTATCTAGTGCTAATTTTACCCAGAAATTTTCCATCCACCAACCTTTTGGCATCCCGGGGTATCTGGACCCCTGGGGGAGGATATCCCTCCGTGCCCATGTCTATTGGTAAATGCTAAATCTTTTAGAGTTTTCCGTATATTCTAACACAGCAAGAAAATACCCAAGAATTAAAAAACGTTCTGGTAACAAAAATTATGCTCAATAACTTATTAGCCATCCCATTTTCCTGCAATAGAATAGATTGTCAGGTAGTGCGCAGCTGCTTGTAATTCTGTTGGAAAATTAAAGGGAAAAATGCACCTTCAAATCCTTCAACGTCTTTGTCAAAGTAAGGTTTCTGGGTTGTTACTATTTCGGAGAGTATCACCGCCAAACTATAAATATCACACGACGGAGACTCAGTTTTCGTTGTCCCGCGCAGTATTTCAGGAGCCGTCCATAGCAATTCTAAAACACTATGCAGCATAAAATGTGTGTCATTTTTTGCAATAAAGTACTTTTTGGAGGCAGTTTATCAGTTTGCTTGTAGTTTTGTAGACCAAAGTCGCTGAGCAAAACTTGCCAACGGTCGTTCACCAAACACGTTCGGGAAGTGAGGTTCCCATGCCAGCCGAGCGTTGAACCAGTCAAATACTCAAGTCCCTAAAATATCAGTCTGTCACTTTGAAAAAATTGTCTCACATAATCGTTATGATTAAGCAAAAATACAATGTCTTGCATGCAGCTGCTAAACCCTTTCATCCCAACAACTGCTTATTTTTTTCAACTTTTTGGACCATATGAACTCCAGTAGAGAATACAGGTATGATTGAGGTCTCATTTGCTATTTACAGCGGATAAGATGTGAATAAATTTACATCTTATTTCACGATTCAGTTAATTCTCATGACATCACTGTCTTCCGGTCCCCTATCCGGTTCCGGTTCATGTGATGCAAAAGTCATTACATTTGTATGACGCAAAATTAATTCTTCATCACAGATCACGAACAATTGAAGAATAGCTCACCGCAGTGATGTCGTTGATTAGAGAGTACTTGAAGAACCAGTCCAGGGTTAGATGTCCTTTGCCAATAATGTCCTTCAGACTGCCTCGGGTACAAAATTTCCAAAGAGAAAGATGGCTCGGACCGTCCAGACAAAGTCCAATGAACTTGTTGACGTTGTCGTCGCTCAGGGATCGCATCTGAATGAAAGAGATTGTCATGACATACTTGAGTTCCTCAATTATTGAGGCTTTGTGCATGCCGTAATCAATTTCATGAAATTAAATTTACGTACCGCGCGAAATTTGGCAAATTCATTTTCGTCCTTGATAATGATGGGCGCCTTTTGCACTTCAGCGGCCACCGGCTGTCCATTGTAAACGTAAAACTCGTAGTTCTTCGCCTTCCTAATGCTAATTCCCTTGCGTACAGAGTCGAAAATCGAGCTGGCAATTGACTTTGAGCTCGAATGGAACGAAGAATTGCTGTTCTGCAATCAGTTTTCCCACAATTGTTCAGTGGATTCATCGTAAATTGCTAGCGAGATCACCTTGTCATCTTTCACAGTGATTTTTCGAAGATTGTAAGCGCTCACTTGCCAGAGTTCATTTTCGCGTCTTATGGCCAAAATGCGCGCGCTGAAACGAATATTTTTCAATATGCTGGTTGCCTACCTGTGTTACAACTAAGTTTTTTTCGAAACTTAGTTACTCAGTTAGTAAAATGCAAATAAAATTACTTAGTTACTTAGCACTACTAAATTTTAAACTAAGTTAAATAACTTAGTTACGAAACTTAGTTGCAACACTGCTGCTTACTAAGTCAAAAATCTAAAATGAGCGATTTCTGATGCCGAAAACTTTTAAGAAATATAGTTCGGTCGAGTGGTGTTTTTGTGAAAAATGCTCAATTTTGCTTTCATATTTTGCTTACTAATTTAGAAATAAATTAGCCATTCAATCCAAAGAAAATGAAACACTTACTAGATTGAGTATACCACACCGCTGACTGAGCCGATCAGCACTGCGGTGGCAATGAGGGAAATGATGATGATGTATGGAAGGTAGAGATCGACAAACGATTTCGGACAGTCATCTCCAGTGAATCCGCAAATTGGCTTTGAAAGTGGACGAAGTTGACCCCAGATGTCCTCAAGAGATGGATACAAAAGCGTTACTGTCTGAAAGAACAAATAAAAGAAATATTATTTAGTGTTTGCTTTGTATGGGTAATGCAACCTGTACAGGGTGCGGCATAAGTTTTGTTACAACTTTAAACGACCGGCAGATGAACAGTACTAAATGCTTTTATGATATCTTTAGTGCGTTGGATAGCCCCTAAAATTTTCTATCAAACAGTATTTGTTTCATTCATTTTCATTGATGAAAACAAAAGTTACATGGTAAGACAAATTTATGATCAAGAATTGAAAAATATGGGGGAGAGTTTCCTACCAGATGACTGTATATTTTGAAAGTTATTTCTCCGCTCACGATCGATGAAATTTACTGATTTTTCAACAGGTAAAAGTTGAAGCTATGCCCTTTTGTTCGAGCTATCAAACGCTTCTCGAATCGCAGTGGTTCAAGAAAATCAGTTGAATGAAATTGTCGATGATGAAATTTTTGTGCGTAACTGCACTTGTCTTGAACCACTGCGATTCGAGAAATAACTTTCAAAATATACAGTCATCTGGTAGGAAACTCTCCCCCGTATTTTTCAATTCTTGATCATAAATTTGTCTGACCATGTAACTTTTGTTTCCATAAATGAAAATGAATGAAACAAATACTGTTTGATAGAAAATTTTAAGGGCTATCCAACGCACTCAAGATATCATAAAGGCATTTAGTACTGTTCATCTGCCGGTCGTTTAAAGTTGTAACAAAACTTATGCCTCACCCTGTACAGCACAGACAATTTGAACATTGTTCTGAGAAACGAGAAACTGCAGTACGTTCAGTGAGCATTTGATCTAAGAAAATGCAATCGTCTTTAGATAGTTACTGAACAGAAAATCATCATCTTACTGGAATAAAACTTTCATTTTGATAGTATCTATCAAATTGTGTGCTGAAAATCTAAATACTTGCCTCTCCTTTTTCTTCGAAAGCGTTTATTCGCGCCAGGCGTGCATAAACACCCTTGAAATCGAACCCACGAATTGCCAGTACCGGTTTTCGGTTTCCAGTGTCGTCTATTGTAACATTTCCACTCATTCCTGAATATCGTAATTCAAACGGTAAACGGAAAAACTGCATCTGACCGTTAAATGTGATATTATTGCAATTGGTTTGGATGAGTGTTCCATTGCGAGTCGCATTCCGATTCAGTGGGTTTTCAGTCAAAGTCTTGTTCAGCGCAAGACCGTACAAATACACCGCATCGAACAGATATGGCGAGTAGCTCGAGCCCTGAAAGTTAAAATAGGATGACTGGAAATATTGTTCGTCACATAATTAAAAGTTAGTTCTATTTAATGCTAATAGTAGAGGATATTCATTAACTCTAAACATTACGAACATATTGATCGTCGAAGGAGCTGCAGTCCTCGATGCAGTTGAACGGCGGCTTTCTCATCTCTTTTGGAATATCTTTGCGCAGTTGAGCGGCTTCTGCTTCGTCGTCCTGCTGATCGATGGAAATCTGAATTTTTATTGACTTTTCACATGAACAGAGAATGCCAAAGTCAAAGACTGGCTGACGCACAAATCTGTTAGCTTCTTTGCTTCAGAAAAACAACGAATACATATGTATAATTTGGCGTTAACACGAGTCAGATACATATTAGATTCATAAGCTAATTTTAGTCTCCACAAGACACATTATGAGAGAGAAGTTCTGACATTGCAGATTTTTCCACTTACCACCAATGCTTTGTCGTAGGCGTATTTGGCGTCTTCATTGCGGCCATCTGGTTCTCCGATAGAGTCGAGCCAGCGCTTGTCTTGACCTCAAGAATGATTGAAAGTATTTCAATAATAGTTCATTTTTATTGTTAGGTTAATAAAAGCAGATAGAATTTTATTGTTGCCCGAATTTTGTTTAATTTTTACGACATTCGTCTGCATTTACGTATTTGAATTGCTGCCGGGGGCCTATTTCATAAAACACTTGCTAATTGCAAATTGCTAATTGCAAATTGCAGTTTCAATCTCATTGGTCGTTTCCATGGAAACGCGCGAGGGGGTTGGCCGCCGCCAAGAATTTCGCACGCGTTCCCATGGAACCGACCAATGAGATTGAAACTGCAATTAGCAATTAGCAATTTGCAAGTATTTTATGAAATAGGCCCCGAGATAAACAGATGAAATTAATGTGTAACCTGAACCGAAATGTAATGAAACATTGATTACCCGAACCTTCCTTACCACCCTGGTCGTCATAGTCCGGGATCAAGTACACGTATTCGTCCGAATCCATTCCTTTTTGGTGAGCGGCGAGCATAAATCTTCTTTCGTCTTCACCGCGGTCCATGCACAAAATCACAACTAAACAACACCATTCGTTTCATTCTCTCAGTCCACCGTATCTTTGTGTTTTTGGCTAAGTCAAGCAGTGTTTCAAAGTCTTACTTCTCGCTTGTGTCGTGATATTTTCTAGGATTTCATCTATATTTTTGTCGGTTGGACTTCCATTAATTTCCGTTTCGTAATTGCTATCGATATCGTACTCTTCGACGATTAATGTCTTCTGAAATTGAAAGTGCAATTAAAATAAGGAAGAAAAAATAGTACATATGCATGAGATGGAAAGAGTCAGCGGACCCAGCAGATATGGGCGAGGATCAGTGTTGTTTCAGTATACTACTGACTTTACTTTACTGACTTAACTGACTTTTTTCTGGTTTTACTGACACTTTTACTGACCTTTTCAGTTTTAATTTTACTGACTTTTTTGGGATTTTTACTTACTTTTACTTTACTGACCTCCGATTTGGTTTACTGAAACAACACTGGTGAGGACTAGGAAGGTCGAGAGGATGTCCCCAGGGGACCAGATTCTTCATTGAAGAATTTTTTGCAATTTTTTGCAACGTTTTTAGAATTGGGATGGTGTGGTTTGCTATTGTTTGCCGGGAAGCATTTTTGTACGGTAAATCGTTATATTGAGCTTGATTGGCTTGGAACGTTAATCGTTAGAGGAGTGAGTGCAAAATTTGTTGCCGATATCATTTAATTTTGAATAAACATATTCAAAGTTTGCTTCTGGCCTTCTGGGTTTCACTTTTTCTGCGAAAAGAAAATGCGTCGCGCACCAAAATAATACGCAGTGTGTTGTTTACGCTCGCCCCCGTGTGGTGGCACAGTGCAAAATGTAGGAGTTTAAGTTACCCTAGTTACCCTAGTTTAAGTTATTTGAGAAAATAAGTAACACAAACCTCGAAACCAAGCTTGACATAGTAGCATTCCTTACGTAGATTATCGTTTGTGTACACTAGTGCGTATTCTTTCCATCCAAAGAAAAGCATTGTCTCTGCTAAAGCACGGCCCATACTAAATGGTAAATTTCAATTTTAAAAGTTAAAATAGCATCGAGGCTAACCCCTTTAGGTCGGATTGTCGAAAATAAAAATCAGCCGTATACACAACATATTCCGGTGAATAGTGCTAAAAATTTAATCTATGTAAAAACGTCTTATCTTAGCAGCAAAAAATTACTTAAGTAAAAGTTCGGCAACGAAATAGCGAGAAAACAAACTCGTCCGAGCTGATGATTGTCCGAGTAAAAGTTGGGTAAGTGCCTGGCTCGCCGACTTCGTACAATGTCGCAGCCCAGCCCATAATTGGCAGGTTCAGAAATTCGCAAAGTTTTCCGACCACTGCAGCAGCTAAACAATGACAAATATTGCAGACAGTTTGCTGCGCTTTGAACACAGGTGTTTTGGGGGGGGGTTAACCCCCCAACTCGGTCCGAAATGGGCGGAGCTTTGTTAACCCCCCTCTCCCGCCGATGGCGGGAAGAAGGAAGGTATTTTTGTAAATTCCGGTATTTTCGGGTGGAAATTCAAATTTAAGAGCTAAAATTGAATTCTCGCCCAAAAAATTTGCATAAATTAGCATAAAACTACCGTAACTTTGTAAAAATTTGCATAAATATACCGTAATTTATGCAAATTTATGCAAATTTTTAGGCCAAAGCCATGTTAACCCCCCCAACTTTTCGACCCGAAATCACCTATGCTGTGGCTTTGATACATGTGCGTGCTTTAGGTTCGACCGAGATTGGCGGTTTTACAATTGCTTCGGCAAATCGAGGATGATCGCATTACCCAGAGTTTTGCAAATAAATTCATTATTACTGCTCTAATCTAGCCTTTATAGTTTATCAATCTCAATACCTCACTTCTGTAGATAAAGTTAAAGTGAGCAACATATTTTCATCCAGAGCTGCACAACATACCTGCCGAACAAGGTGGAGCCAAGATCACGTCAACTTCGTCTTCGCTAGCAAGTTGCATGGCTTTCCCAAGAGACAGGGCGTCGTTGCATTTGTCATCGTACCAATGATATCTGAATAATAACATTGCGTATGAAGAAACTAAATCAAACAATCATGGTTATATTGATTGAAAAAACTAGATCAATGCTCTGTTTTAGCAAGTGATGAACAAGAAATAAGTGTTTCCTACTCCCAGTCGACTTGATCCAACAAGTGCTCGGACTTGATGCGGTCGACGGCCATGGTGACTGCAGCGGCGGACGTGGTGTAGCCGACGAGCTGAGTGATGTCGTCAATGGTGACAGGCATGAGCATGCCCACTCGGATGGTCATTCGATTGCTGTTCGTCAAACTGTTCATCTCCACGCAGACAACGTAATTCGAGTGAACGACGAAGAGCAGTAACAGATAGACGATGATGGCGAAAGACACCATCTTGCTCCAGTGGCGCTCGATAGAGTAATACTATAGCGAACCAGGGAGTTTTTATCACTGCAATATAAATGTACCTTCGTATGTCATGCTGCATGTCACTGAATAGGCAATCAATAAGAAGGTCTAATCTTCGCCTATTCTATGGTTATAATTTTCCGAGTCAATTATGATTCGCTTGTTCAATAATGACCCTTGCTTTGAATTGCGATGATGATGGATTCAAAATATGACAATATAGCGTGATTGACTTTGTTTTCACGGATTCAAAATATTTTTGTGAATCCGTGAAAACAAATTTTTTGTTTAACACAGCGTGAGACCATACTTTGGCAAAGGATAAAAATTTGCAAGTGTTTATGGAAGGAAGAAATTTGAAACTGTCTCTCTCTCCTACAATACATGGCTAAACTAACAAAGGAAAACAGAGTCCTTTGCAACAGCTCAATTATCTGACAACTAATGGAAATATAATAATTCTGTCCCGAGAGATACTGGCATTTTAAATCAACTGGCCAAAAAGTCAAATCATATCAAATCAAATGAAACTATAATAATTTTGTCCCGAGAGATATTGGCATTTCAAAATGCTTTCATAGTCAGAAATTACATAACCAATTGGACGAGGCCATGTGCTTCACTCGAAAGCGCAACTCGTAAATGCTGATTCGCGCCACAGATAATTGCCAACTTTTAGCCTTTGTTTGACCTGCACCAGTTATCCGGGTAATGCTGAAAAAACCTGCGCCAGTTATCCAGAGAACTGCAAAAGTCTCGAACAATTTTTAAAAAACTGATTTTGGAAACGCACAAAACAATAAGAAATATTTTTTTGGTCTCTATTACCGCCGATTGCAAGGAAGAAGCTCCGGAACATGTTCTTTTGGCGGCATGGCGTTTTCTGTTCAGTCGCTCGGTCAATGAGAACCACGATATTCCGGTTTCAAATATAAATCGGATTATGGCTGCTCGGTAAATGGGGTTCAGTTAATGAGCAACCCACATGTGATCGGCTAATGGTTATTTTCTCATGCCCGCATATATGGATCACGATTTGTGACACTGATCAGATTTTTAAGCTTCTAAATTGTTTAAACAAAATAATCGAGCACTAAAATGCCAGATCTTGTTTGTTTGGCAGTTTTCCTCAAAAAATTGTACTTCTGAAAATAGTTGAGTTTTACTAATGACACATTGATACTTGAATGCGAGGCATATCAGTCGTTCAATCAAGCTGCAAATTATTTTAGTATGAACACAAAAACTCATCTATGCTGACGTCAAGAGATTTTATTATTATTCTGCTCGAATAAAAGAGATTCAAATATTCATGATTAATTACGGACCATGAGTTTTGTTCTTTTGAACTACAAGAGATTGCAAGTCGCCAGTGAATCCGTGAAATTAGAGCCATGGGCGAAACTGAAGTCACTGACAAAAGAGAAGTGAAACACAATGAGACTTTATTAGTATATGATGGCCACGAGCCATTTTGATCAAACGGAAGTATCGAAGGACAGAAACAAATTACAGCAAAATGTCTTGATTAATTATTGAGAAGAGCAGGCAGGCGCGTAGCTAGAAACCGAAGGACGGGGGGCAACTGTTTTAGAAAAGTTTCGCCACTACGTGGTAAACACGTTTTTTGATCAAATTTTTTTCGCCACTGCGTGGCGAACACGGTTTTTTCAAAACGACGGGGGTCCCAGCCCCCCGTCCCCCCTGCTGCCTAGGCGCCTGAGAGCAGGGATCAGCGTGAAAATATCTCCGATGGGTTCGTAAACTACGTTGGACAAAAATACAGTTGGTCGCTTTCTTGCTGGTCGCCATGGACTGTCTGCTTCGTGTCCCAGTTATCTGTGAATCGGTCGCTGAATTTTTCGACCATTCCATTTGACTTTGGATTGTTTGGGGAAGTGGTGACTTGTTTCGTGCCTGTTACTTCTACAACGGACTGGAACAGGTCGCTGAGAAATTGAGAGCCCATATCGGAGCGCAGCGTCACTGGCGAGTCGTGTTGCGCGACGAACTTGATGAAGCAGTCGGCGACTATTTTTGCCTCCATGTTCGGAATGGCGTACACTTCGGGCCATTTGGTCAGGCTATCAATGAACATGGCTACGTACTTGTTGCCGTCCAGGGTCGTTGGTAGCTGCATGATGTCTACCGACACATTTTCCATTGGTCCACCCAAAACTGGGATAGGTCGGAGGGGAGGGGTGATTAGGTGACCGGGATTGCACGTTGTACAGCGCATGCACTCGTAAGTCCACCAGGCGACAGTGGCGCACATCTTTGGTCACCACAGATGACGTCGCATCTGATACCACACCTTGTTCTGATTCAGGTGACCGGCGAAAATAGAGCTGTGGCGCTGATCGAACACTGCGTGGTGCTTGTCGGCCGGTACCACCAACCGAATGCCGTCGGCGGCCTCATCGTCGAGATTGAAGAGCACACCGTTGATCATTTAAAAATCTGTTTCCTTGGCTGTCTTCGAAATCGGGCGTACTCCTTTCTCGAGAAAATTAATCATCTTAATCATGTGAGGATCGGACGACTGTAAGTGATTGATTGCCTGGCGTAATTGATATTCTCGTCGGTGCGTGGGTCGGCAACAGCGGCATTAACGATCGGTGACCACTGTTGTTCTGTTGTGGGGTTGTACATCCACCAGCGGCGTAAATCAATGCGATTGTCGTAATCGGAGATGCGTTTGTTCTGTTCGATCGTACCGTACATTGCGGTGTTGCTGACTTCAATCGGCGGCCAGGGTCGTCCGTCATTGGATTGTATAACCACCAACGGCGAATGTCAATGCGTTGGTAATTGTCCGCATCGCCTTCATTCTCTTCGAATGCCCTTGACAATGCGTCCGCTTTCGTGTTGCGCTTCCCTTCGATCCAATCGATTATGGCATTGATTTCGGCGATCACGTTCAGCCAGCGGGCATAGATCGGTTTGATCTTTCGCTTTCTTTGCAAGATTGCGCCGGCCGGACTGTGATCGGTAAGGATGAGTACGTGGGACGAGCCGTAGATGAAACAACGGAATGTTTGGCATGCTCACACAATAGCGAGTGTTTCGAGCTGCGTGATTCCGTAGTTCTTCTCTCCGTCAGTCAATGATTGGCTTGCGCACGCGACCAAATGTAATCCGTCGGCGTGTGGCTGCTGGAGGACGCAGCCCAGCCCGATCGCGCTGGCGTCTGTTTTGATTATCCAAGGTAAGTCGGTACGTGCGAACTGTGAAATCGGCTGTGAGACGAGTCCCTTTTTCAGCTCATTGAATGCCTTCTGGCACCCATCTGACCACATAAAACTTGCATTCTTGCATGTGAGTGCGTGCAGGGGGCTTGCGATCTGGGCAAAGTTCTTGATCCACTTTCGATAGAAACTGTACATGCCGATCAACAAGCGCACAGCGGTCAGCGTCTTCTGCGTGGGAAATTCGGCAATGGCGGCTGTCTTTTCAGCGATTGGCGTCACGCTGTTCGTCGATACGGTGAATCCGAGGATATTGACCGTCTCTCGAGCAAATTCGCATTTGCGCGGCTTCAACAGCAGACCTGCCCAGCGTAGTCGGCTGAACACCTTTTCCAGGTTGGTCAGCATATCTTCGAATCGATCGGCCATGGAAACGACATCATCGAGGTATGCCTGAACGTACGTATTTTCTGGTGTGTTCAGGTCGGCGAGTACTGTTTCGACGAGTCGCGAAAACTGCGGTGCGCTATTCACCAATCCTTGAAATCGAGGCACGACTAGTACTTCTTGTGCGCGTACAATTCGATCAGGTAGTCGATTCTTGGTAAAATGGATGCCATCTTTTTGGTCACTACATTAACCGCCCGAAAATCGACGACTGCGCGATCGGTGCCGTCTTTCTTCTTGACCATGTTCATTGGGCTTCCCCATGCGCTATTCGATCGTTTCGCGACGCCGAGCTTGAGCATCTTGTTGATCATGTCCTCAACACTTTTTCGCTTCGCAAATGGTGTACGCCGCGGTGGTTGATAGATCGGTTTGGCTTCGCCCGTGTCAATGACAAACTTCATGAGCTTGCATTTGCCCATCTCTGTGTCGCTGATGATGAACACGTCCAAGAACTCGCGAAGTATCGCTTGTTCTTCGTCGGTCAATGCCGATTTGGAGAGGTCTATTTCAGACATGAGCTTTGCAAATTGCGGTTGCAAATTGAGCAGGTAATCCTAATCCTTGTGGTATTCAAGCGATTCACCAAACTTCTTCTCGCCCGGTTCGAACGTCACTGCGGTTGACGCTGATCCTATCAAAGTGCTTTGAGTCTCGTGCTCCTTGCATAGCTCAGCTGCTTCCATGAAACCAATCCGATATCCCTTCGGCAGCTTGACATTGAGCAGCGACAGATTGCGAACGCGAAGAACGGCGGTGCTGTCTTTCGGAGTGATTACCGCTTTTGGGCAATCAAGTCCGTGTTGCATGAACATCAGTCTGTTTGGCTAGAAGTGGTTGACGCCAGTAGCAGGCGGCGGTATTCGCCTAGATCTACCCGAAGCAGCGCGCCGCATCTCGGTTGAATGACTTTCGGTGCTATCAGCGACGCTGTCATCGCCTCTTGTATGGGGTGAGGAACCTTTTGTACCTTGCGGTAGCACCCAACCACTCAGCGTCTCCAATTAAGGAGCGCGCTGCCACGTCGTCTGAGACCTCA
>JAQGCX010000949.1:0-12997 GCA_034700205.1 Plectus parietinus | reverse complement strand
GGAAATCTAAAGTTGGTTTGAAAGCCCAGAAATTCGGCTTTTAAGTGCACAAAAAAGCCAAAAAAATTCATCATCTGAGAGGAATTCTTTGACATAGCAAAGTTTTGCAAATTTAGGAACGCAAATCGCAAATTCAATCTTGCTTGAACTTTTTAAAGGTCATTTTTTAAACATTGCGATTCAAGAAGTTGCCGATAGTTCATTGAAAAGAGCCGAATTTCAAGTCTTACTGAATGAAAATTTAACAAGTTTCATTGCTCAGATGCAGAGAACGGTTGATCGAGCGGCCGATCGGCGCTCGCTCAAGACTACATCATAGTGCACGCTTCCTTGGTTCGCAAACACCGTTCGACCGATTGAGTTATCACATATCACAGATACTATCTGATAGAGAACTTTAATGCCTATCCAAGGAACTTAAATTTGTCTAAATGTCAATTATCGATGATTGAGTGATGGTTGTTTGAAAAAGTGACACAGGACTTATGCCCCACCCTGTATATCCCCACGGATCTCGATACCTCCAGGTATAAACTGCATGTAGTACCAGAGGTGGGCATGGGGGTATGGGGGTACGTACCCCCACCCCAGACGGATCTGTACCTTTTGCCTCCCTGGTCTGGGGGGTACGAAAAAAATCAGAAATACAAAGGTTCTATTGTCAACGCTTGTCAACCTTCTATTGCTCCAGGTTTCAAAACCGGTGACCATTTTTTTTTTGGTTGACAAGCGCCGCAAATTTTTTTTTGCACTGGATAGAATGAGGAAAAATTCCTGGGGGGGTACGTACCCTCCCCCAGACGAAAACCGGAAACCGGTGCCCACCTCTGCGTGGTACTAAACCCCCAAGACCTCGATACCTTAGGATATAATATGCAAATTTTTGGGCTAGTACTAGAATCCCCCCCCCCCGATGACCGGGCGATAACCTCAGACCAAAGTTCGTGTCCATGAGCCTTTGTTTTTATCGTTCGCTGCCCTGCACGTCTATTATGGACTGCGCACCTATTAGAAGTAATATTACTCAGGCTTTGTCGCTATCCCGTACTCGGAGCTAGACATGGTCTAGTCTTCTGATAAATGAACATTCAAACAATTAAAATCATTTCTTAAATACAGAAATATCATGTTTGCAGATTTTCTGTTTAATGGTGCCGAAAATCATTTCTTTATTGGTTGGAAGAATTCGAAATGGTCCGATGGAAGCATATTCGATTACGCAAACTGGGCACCCGGCCAACCCACGCCAAGCAACGGCTGCGCTTATTTTAATTCAGGCACTACATTTCCGGGCACATGGGATATCTACAATTGCGACAATGATCCGGGCATATTTATTTGTGCAAAATGACCTTTAAGGAAATGCCGTGCCATTGTTGAGGGAATAATTTGGCTAATGCCACAGAGAGTATTTCGTAGATAAAATGATTTTTAGAAAATAAATTTCGAAAAATTTGCTGCTGAAACTCTAATGCTAGCCGCTGCTGAAAGCCATTGTTAACTTGTTCTATCACATAAAGTTTATTTTAAAACTGCTGTAAGTTTCAGAAGTAAAGTTATCAACCAGAGTCAAAATTCGATTGACAAAATCTTACGGTATGTGTTACTGACTCGATACAGGCAAAGATTGTGGATAGAGACAAAAAATTAAATGAGTATTTGTCATAACCTTATTCATTGTCTTATTTAGGTGAAACATGAATTCGCTCCTTCTAATAACATTTGTTTCTTTTTTAACTTATTGGAAGTAAATGGCGAAAGATGGAGAGGTGGTTGCGGAATCTACTATTTATTGCATGTTGCTCAAACAAGCCGAAATTTTTTTGACATGAAAAGAATGTTTGGAGGTGTGTGCAGCTTAAATTTCGCGACAAGATAAAGCGATTTCATAGAAATTGATTTTGACTAAAAAGCGTTCATTTTTTGCTCGTCTCAAAGGTGTCACCGGAACCTATCATAACTCAGCAACTGTACATCAACTAATCTGAAATTTTAACGCAATAAATAACATGTCTTGATGCATTTATGGTAAAAATTAAACACTTAAATTTATTATCAAACGAGATCTCAAACATCAAATGTTCAGCAGAGATGACCAAATATTGTGCGGAAAACACCGAAAAATTGGCGATCGACTAGAACTGGAAACACAAACGAGTGAACAAGCAAAACGAAGAAAAGAATGCTTCTGGTATGGAATGCGAAATGGCGAAAAGTAGTATTTGTACTCCGGATCCAGGTTTCTTGTTCGAAATTACGTAAGAATCTTAACACAAAGCATACCTGTAGCTGGGATTAGTAAAGAATAATGATATGGAAACTGACCATGATATGATAATGATATGATACGGCGACCCCGTCTTATTAATGATATGATAATGATATGATACGGCGACCCCGTCTTATTAATGATATGATAATGATATGATATCATGCACAAATTTGAATATGCAAAATAGTCGTATTTCACAATTTTTTTGAAGGAATTTCAAGTTCTCAGTGTCAAAAAGAGAAAATTTGTTCGGAAATTCATATAATATTTGACCAATGCAGTCGAATATGGTATAAATTTTGCATTCCAAATCATTAATTTAATTTCTGATATCAGTAATCGTTTTCTACTTTTTAATTAATGATATGATACAGGGCTCTCCATTGTGATATGATACTGATATGATACTGATATGGTATCATGCTTTGAAATTCCGTGATGAAGTGTTTAATGATATCATATCATGTCGAATTAATGATATAATATCCTCAATTTCTGATATCATGTCGTTCACTGGCTGGAATCGGACGGGAGAGTGCCCCTCAGTGGGAGAGGGGTAGCTATCATAACAGTCCTTATCAGGTCCGTTCGGAAGGAGGGGGAGAAGGGGGAGAAGGGTAGAGAATTGTACGGCCCTTGGCCGGGGGACCCCCTAACCTCCTGGCTACAGGTATGATTTTACGAGGCTTCAAATGACTTTAAACAAGCTCTGTTTCCCACCCACCGAATCCCTTACAATTGCAAGATGTAACATCAATTCTAGAACAGCCGCTTAAGAGAATAAGTTGAGATTCAATGACGAATATCAATCAATTATCACTCTTTCACTGGAAACTTTTCAAAGTGGAGCGACGACAGCGCCACCACTGTTCAGCGTATGGTAGGACGTGGGGTCAGGATCGGCGACTGAGGCGGCCATGGATGTTGATATCATGTAAGAACGGCGACGGGTCTCTGGCTTGATTGCCGCGATTAATCGCTGAAAATTCGTCCATCAATTCAAACATTAATCAACAACGATAGCACTCAAGTGTTCATCCAACCATACCTGTAACTAGGGGGGTCTAGCTAAATACAGCCCCCCCCTGACCGGACCCGGCATGTACCAGCATGTAGCTAGCTACATGCACCCCCCTCACCGCTGAAGGCGACCGAAAAAAAGGTAAGGGTCCCTCTTTTGCGGCTGCAGGCTGTAGGCGGAAATTTTTTTTGCATTTTTGAATTTCGCGCAAAAATGCCGATACGAAGTACCGTACCCGGCGACCTCTCCCCTCCGGTCGCTGTTCGGCAGCATGTACCTGACTTCGGACCAGCGTTACAGGTATGCATCGAACCCAAGGCGGGATTAAGTAATATGATCCGGAGAGAACCTTCGTTCATTAAATCAGTCAAAAATATCCTAGTTTTAATTGTCCGAGGTTGCCAATTTTAGGTCATTTTGTGAATTTGAAGGGGTTCGCAAACTTCCTACCCAATACAATTCTCCCATTGACACCAATGTTTGGTTAGCGGCTTGACCAAAGAAAATGCGCAACGAGAGACACAAATCAAGTATGGTGGTGAAGGTGAAAATTTGTCAAAAGAACTTCCTTTACCTCATACATCGTACCGGGCAGTGACCAGAGCTTGTAGCAGGCGTATATCGGAATGCAGGACATTGAAGTGAGCCGCAGGAACCACCCGAGCGCCACTGACCATACGGGATAAGTGTATCCGTCCAGACTCATCTGCGCGAACGACGCGTTGAAGAGGGCGACCAGAAAAATGATCTGAAAGCTTGTTATTCTGATACTCATCATCAATTCAAATTTGTCTTCAATTGACCTCATTTCTTCAACCAGTTACAAACATGGAATGGTTTTTATTGTAACATTTCGTTGGCTCAGTGGTCTAGGGGTATGATTCTCGCTTCGGGTGCGAGAGGTCCCGGGTTCAACTCCCGGCTGAGCCCTACTTTTAGTTTTCCAATACTCTATATTATTGTTATTATTTCGTGAATGCTCTAATGCAATGAAGGCTGCTCTAAAGCCGCGTTTACAATGCTCCCACATACCAGCAACCAACCAATCAGTAAACCAGCAAAAAGAATGTCTATTGCGCTAAACGGCTGGTTTACAGGTTTACTGAAACCCTAATTAGCCACATCCTAATTAGCGATCAGTCATAAATTGTGTTTTTTCAAAGACAAGCTGCACTTATCAAAGATAAATAGACGAGCTTTACTCATCATCAATTCAAATTTGTCTCCAATTGCATCTACACAGTACTCATTTCTTCAAGCAGTTGCAAAGATAGAGTGGTTTTCATTGATATCTGAGTGTTCTAGGGGTAAGTTTGGCTCGTTGGCTCAGTGGTCTAGGTGGCTGCTCAGTGGTCTAAGTTTGGGTCGTTAGAACAGTTTCAATGGCTCAGTGGTCTAGGGGTATGATTCTCGCTTTGGGTGCGAGAGGTCCCGGGTTCAAATCCCGGCTGAGCCCTAAATTTTGGTTTTCAAATATTTAATTCTGTTTTGTAAATGTATGATGAAGAAAGACACAAACCACAAACCCAGTTTAATCACAAAATCATATTTTTCTTGTCGCGTATTCATGTGAAAAAAAATTTCTGAGTAACTTACCGATATGAAAATGGGGCAGAAGCACCAGCAGAAGCGCCAGAAGATGCCGGGATAGTAGCCGATCATCTGGCGTACGTCCTCGCTGAACCGTCGCACCCCGTAGAACCAGCAGACCGCCGTCGTTTCGACCACTACGATGAACAGAATGGAAAAGGACACACCATAGATGTCCAGGAACTCGATTACAAATTGACCGCCCTGAAAATCGCAGTTACAATTATCAAACGATCAATTATATTGTTGGTGAAATTAGACGAATTGGAATACTGTCGGAAATTTTTTGATTAAATAGCATTTCAACTATGACACAAAAACACCATTATTTGTTATCAAAATAATTAGGGGGGTTGTGTTTTCTACACTGCACAATGCACAAACAAAAATGAACAATAATGAACTGATCCTTACGTAAGTGACGGTAGATAAGCTTCCCAGGAAGTACATAACGCACAAAGCCAAGACGAAGAGTTCCCGCTTTCGTCCCAATAATTTCGGGTATTCGTCACAAAATCCAGTAATCAGCGCTTCCAGACCACCAAACTGCAACCAAATGAAACAAATGAAAAACAGGTACTACATAAACGATAAAATCTATTAAGTAATAGTTCTGTACTTCAAAATAATTAAGTGTACCTCTCAGCACAGTTCAAAAGTATTGCACTTTATTATATCGTACTTGGGGTCCGAGGTTGAGGGGGGTTGGAAATTTATGTATGCAAATTAGGCAAAATTACAGTATTTTTGGGCGGGAATTCAAAAAAGTTCTAACTTTTGCCCAAAATACCGTATTTTTCCGGCCCTCGGCCGGATTTTGAAAGGGTCGGAAAGTCCGCCCACCTTTGGTTCGGGTTAGAGGGTAACCCCCAACCCTCCCCCCCCAGCATACCTGTAACGCTGGTCCGAAGTCAGCTACATGGCGATCGGCGACCGGGGGGGAGAGGGTTAAAGGAATACCCCCGGTAACCTATGATTTTTATTGCGACAAAAATTAGCATTTCATTGCGTTTGAGCGGCTTATTCGAAATACAGTAGCAATTAATTGCAAAGTACTGCAAAGTATGTATTATTGACCGTGCTGTCGATGCCGAGAGTGATCAGCATGAAGAAGAAGAGCACCGACCAGACGGAGCTGTACGACATGGTAGAAATGGCCTGCGGATACACGACGAAGATCAGGCCCGGCCCGCCGTCGCCCGCCACTTCTGAGATGTCCCTATTCGTCAGCTCTGACATGTAGCCCAACGTTGAGAAGATGACAAAGCCCGACAAGAAGCTCGTTAGACAGTTGATTGCAGATGTTATCAATGCGTCGCTGAAATGAGGAAAAATCTGTTTAGGCAACTATTATGAGAGCGGGCCTCTGTGAACACTGGATCTATTTCACAGCCTGCGCGCGCGTTAAGGCAAGAGCAATCGCAGGCTACGGTAAAATGCGCGATTTGAATTCGCAGCCCGCAGCTTCGATTTACTGCGACCTCAAAGGATGCACAGGAAGGCGCGTGCGTTCCCGCAACTGCACGCAGGCTGTGAAACAGTATTTCTTAGCAAATTATCAGTTTTGTAAAGCGGAGGGAGGGGTGAAGTTCTTTGATTCAGTCCAGACATACTGGCATCGGATACGGGGATTACTCCAGAGGTGGGCAAGAGGGGGGGAAGGAACCCCCCCCCCCCCAGACGGATTTATACCCTCTGCCTTCTGGCCTGGGGGATACAAAAAAATTAGCACTACAAAGTTTCCCCCTTCTATTGCTCTAGGTCTTAAAACCGGTGACCTTTTTTTGGTCGACAAGCAACAGGAAATTTTTTTGCACTAGATCAATATAACCGCGCCCGAGATAGACCGCGGCAGGGGCGTAGCCAGAGGTGGGAGGGTCAGGTTTTGGTCAGCCCTCCCGGTTTTTGGCCGCCAGAAAAAAATGATAAGGGTCTCCCTTTTGAAAATTTTCATTTTGCCCTCCTGAAGAGGCATCTAGCCCCCCCCCCCCTGAAGAGGCACCTAGCCCCCAGTTTCCAATTTCTAGCTACGCGCCTGGACCGCTGAAAAACGAAAAAAAGTCACCAATTTCATTAGACTCACTGATAGCAATTATTGTTGAATTCGTTGTAGCTGGACAACGCAAGCAGCACACCGAAGCCCGGTCCCAGCGAGAAGAAGATCTGCGTAGCGGCGTCGATCCAGACATTTGTGTCTTTCAGCCTTTCAAAGTCGGGCGTAATATAGTACCAGATGCCTTTGGCGGCCCCTGGCAGCGTCACGCCGCGTATCAACAAGATGAACAGCACCACGTACGGCATAGTGGCAGTGATCCATACCACCTAAATTACCGTATTTATTCTAATAGGAGCTCTGGGCTACTTTTTTTCTATCACCCGTTACATAGGTGTCTTACAAGCAAATCTTCGCGGAAAATCGGAAATTTGCATATTTTTACGCAATCGATTAGTAAGAGAGTTAGGAAAAACCGGTCTTTCTGAATTTTTTTCACGACATTTAGAACCTATAGATGTATATTAGTTAAAATTTCGTGCAATTTGGTTGAGCAGTTGACGAGATATATGCAAAAACAAAAGGAGATACTTTTTTGCCACACCCTGTAGAGACTACTACAATTGGAGTCTGGGCTCTTCTTTTTTTAAGTTTGGGCTCAAAAGTTGGCAATTTCAAGTGGAAAATAGCGATTTCGGCCATTTCTAGTTTAATTTTGCTGACAAAATATATTATTTACAGGGTGCGAGGAAAGTTCGGTCTGGTCTTTTCAAACAATCATTGCTAACTGACAGTAAATGATATTTAGACAATCTTAGATGCATTCGATAGCCCTCTTAATTCTCTATCAAACGGTATTTTTAAAATTTGATAGGAACAAAAGGAACAAAAGGAACATTGATAGGAACAAAAGTTACATGATTTGACAAATTTATGATCAAAAAATGAAAAGTAAGGAGATAAGTTTCCCGTCGGATGACTGTAGATTTTGATGTAAACATCCGATTATTCTGCCCTTTGTTACCAATTAAAGCTGAAGTACTGGGTTTTCAAAGTAGCTATTAATCTCTCAATAAATCGCAGTGTGCGCTGATTACCAATCGATAGATTCAGGGAGTTCAAATTTTGTGGAAATGGCGCGCGTAAGGGCGAGCGTCGGCGATTGGGACATTCATCTTTACTCATTCAATTCTTATTTCAAGAATATTGAGATTCAAACAACGCATGATAGCTTTTTCGAAAGAGAAACACATCACGCTTCATTGGACGAAAAATCAGAGAAATCTATTTCTTTTGAGCAATTTTGTGGTTGTTCAAAAAAAACAGACACGTCCAGGCCGGTACAAAAAATTTCATCACCGACAGCTTCATTCAACTGATTTCCTTGAACCATTGAGATTCGAGAAGCATTTGATAGCTCAAACGATAGGGCACACATTTAACTAAACTAATGTGTTCATTTAATTTAAAAAACTAATATTTCCACTTGCCTTGCCTGAACTTTGCGGTCCTTTCCAGAGCGCAAAATAAACGACGACAAAAACCAAAAATAGGCAGGCGGCCAACGAAGGCTTGATTCCGCCCAAATCATGAAACCCGCTGGATTTCTGTAACTCTAACACGTTGAATCTGCAATTGCAAAGATGTGTAACATAACCAGGGCCGAATTATAGCGAGAGCTATTTGGGCTGAAGCCCAGGGGTCTCGACCAGTTTTACGATAATACTAAGTTTAGATGTTAGTTTGTAACTTAGCGTAACTTAGTACTATTACCAAGTTTTACTGAGTAATAAAACCTAGTAACTTAGTACTATCGTAACACTGGTCTCGACCCCCAAGGGAACAAAAAGGTGCCCCCAAAGCGGCTCAACAGGGTTTGAAAGGGGACCCCGGGGATCCGAATTATACCACACAAGCCTAGGGATCATAGGTGCCCTTGGGAGGCGGGGGAGGGGGAACCGGTCCAAAGTAGGCGGAGTTTTAAAAAAGTATTTTGGGCGAAAATTTGAATTTTTTTGAATTCCCGCCCAAAAATATCGTAAGTTTGACAAATTTATGTATGCAAATTTCCGACCCCCTCTAATTTTGGACTTAAGTTCTTACGCGAGCCCCCCCCCCCAACCTCGGCCCCAAGGGCACCGTTGCAGGGACTCCACATCCATGATCCAACCCTGAATATAACAATATCGATTCAAAAATAGCTTTGCGTAATTTAATTAAAATGTTGAAGGTACGAATGTAAGCAGGTGTCCGTCTGACGCAGAAAATTCAAAGCAATGATGGGAGCCGGTACGTACGTGGGTAATATTGTATGAATATGAATACAAAGTACTTCGCGTGAGCGTGGGACCCAAAAATAACCGGAACATTTACCATACCTTTGAAACGAGAACAAAAATACACATTTCTATTTTGATCCGCAGCGAGCAGTGAGTAGGTGGAGAAAGGAGAGGCAAAATACATTTGCGAGAAAATGTTATATTGCCCGCATAAAATTTTCTGTTAGACAGAAGGTCATGTACCGTATCTAGAGGTATGTTCGGATCGAAAAGTAGGGGGGGGGGGGTTAACATAGCTTTGGCCTAAAAATTTGTATAAATTTGCATAAAATTATGCAAATTTATGCAAATTTTTTGGGCCGCCTTCGGCGGGCGAGGGGGAGTTAACAAAATTTCGCCCATTTTGCCCACTTTGGTCAGGGTTGGGGAAGAGGGGGGGGGTTAACCCCCCAAACACACCTATGACCGTATCCTTTTTCCCAGTTACAGTTATGGACGCCATGCCAAAAATGATTTTTTTCGATGTACTCTAATACTTACTCGCACTGATTACTGATTTCTGTTTTTAACTTGGACTCACTTGAAGAACTCTTCAGCGGGCGATCTGAGCAGGCCCATTAGGGAGGCGTTGCGCGAAGCGTTGAAATCTCCGACGCAGCTGTCGGTGTTCCAGGAGTTGTTGCACGTTTTCCAGGGGACTTCCGCTTGGAACGAACTGAAGAAGAAGAAGACGGCGTATGAGATGATCGAGTTGTAGAAGCAAGCGACGTAGGTGGCGATGAAACAAATGCCGAATCCGATGCCTAAACACGCGAGTAAAATATCAGTACTATATTTATGGAACTAGTAACATGGTGTTACTATTAATTCAATCCTCCTCTACCTGGTTTTACTATTTCTGCGGGTGTCACTCAGAGGTGGACGTGGGGGGGGGTGCGCACTCCCCCCCCCAGACGGGTTTGCAACTTTGGTTTCAAAAAGGAGCAACTTTGGTTTCTGGGGGGGGAGTGAAAAATAACAAGCAATATAAGGGTCCCCCTACGATTGCTACCTAAAAAGGCAAATTTTTTGAATTTGCACTGGATAGAATTAAAATGAGGTATTTTAAAACCGGCGACCTTTTTTTTATGGTCGACAAGCACTAGATAGAATGGGTCAAAAAAAATTTGCACCCCCCCCCCGGCCGTTTTGAGGTGCCCACCTCTGGTGTTACTATTATTTCAACCTCTCCCTGAGCTAAAAACGCTTCAAAAAATGGTGACAAAACACAAAATTATAGCAAAATTCTTGTGAAAATAGCTATGATTATACATATTTTTGTCAACTAAACAAAAAAGACAACAATAATTAACCGACAAATTGCTTGCTTAAGAATTTTATGTTGTACTTTGAGAAATTTTACTTTTTTTAGTACAAAAAATAGTAATACCGGTGTTAATATTTCCGCTGATATTACTATCATAGGTGTAATTTGCAAAGCGAATGTACGGGACAGAGGCTACACGTGGAGACTACAGCAATTTGACCATTGACATGATTTGATCAGCAAATGACAGAAGTTGCGTTCGCCGCTCATGTTTACTTAGTTTTCTAAACGGTTCTGTCCGTGGTTGAATAAAATGTTTCCAAACCAATTAGGTTCTTCACAGATTTGAATTTGATTTGGAGCAAACTAATATTCAAGGAACAGTATGTACAGTATCCAGCGAACTGTCGGCACATCCAAAGTTTGAGTGTGCATTCGTTGTGGGACGCAGACATGTGCTGAAGCATTGCCCGCCCTCATGAGCCAGAATGCGCGCCAAATCCAATTCAAATCTCTGAGGGACCTAATTGCTCCTTGCATGCCCTGATCCAATTAAGGCACCGGCTTGCCTTGGATGAGGGTTGCAGCAGGTTAGGAGGGAAGTCCCCTCCATACGAAACCATAATCAAGGCCAGACTTGGGCACACGCCATAGGGGAAGCTGAATAAGATCATCCAGTGCAAAATATTTTGATACCATACAATAGCATCCCATCCTTCGGAGCTGTGCCCTACCCATAGGTGTTTTCGGGTCTAACATACGGTACCCCTAAATTTGCATAAATTTGCATAAATATGCAAACTTTTACCGAATTTTTGGGCGGGAATTCAAATTTTAGTACAATAATTTGAATTCCCGCCCGAAAATACCGTAATTTTTTTAAAATATGTTAATTTTTTTCTGCCTTCGATTAGAGAGGGGGAGGGGTTAACCCAAAAACATCTATAGCCCTACCGGACTAGAAAAAGTGTCCATAACTGTACCGCGCAGCACTCACCTTTGAACATTGGGCAAATCTTCTTCCAAATCGAAATGCAACCCGATCTGTGAAACTGGCCGAGTGCCAACTCCATATAGAACATGGGCAAGCCTCCGAAGAAGAACATGACCAAATATGGAATGAGAAATGCCCCTGAAACAACACTCATTTTTCGGAGATCTTTGTGAAAATTTAACGCGTGAGTTTCTGTGAACCGTGAGAGAACGGTTTTAGAAATGCTTGAGAAAACCATCTCGTGGGATTGTTGGCACAAGTTCGCAGTTCCCACAGAGGCTGCGAAAAGAAAAAAAGAACGCAGCAAATAATACCAGACGACACTGTTGAAAAACTTCCAGATATGGAAGGGACTCTGTCTGGAAGTTTGTAAATGGGACTCTCCATGTACCAAATAAATAACTGACATTTCATTAAATCAACAAAAATTGAACAGTTCATTTGAAAAAGCAATAATTTGGCATATTAAACAAATCGAATAATAATTGACTTGTTTTCAAATGGCGTCATCGTGGTCGTAAACAGGATAGCAGGATACCCTTACTATCATTTTTGGCTGTTTATTATTGCAGGGGCTTCGAGCACGTGCCTTTTGTATATACCTCTTTTCTTTTTCCCAGCATTGATGTAGTCGGGTCTGAGGGGGTTGCATGAACAAATTTTTTCTCCACAACTTGGCGAACACGTTTTTCCCGGCTGGGAGAGGGGGCTGTACACTTTTATCTGGAGTGTAACGAGTGCCGGATTATAGTAGAAGCACAGTAGGCACGTGCTTAGGGCCCCATGGTACCCGAAAAAACATGATAAGGGTCCCCACTTATGTTTTAGGGGCCCCACAGGGGCCCAGGAGGCTCCCAAGCCGACATCGAGGGGGCCTCCCAAAGGGGGGACTCTTATGTATGGGCAGACCCGACTTAAGGGTCTGGGGGACCCTGGACCTTTTTTCCTTAGGGGGCCCCTCAATAAGGGTCCCCACTTATGTTTTAGGGGCCCCACAGGGGCAATTTTTTTTGCGTTTCTTACTGCCAGAGGCAAAATGCTTTTGCAATTTTTACCGTCGCAGGCGAATTTTTTGTATTTTTTTTACCGCCGGAGGCAAAAAATTACATATTTTTATCGCTGAACGCTCCTTTTTGGCTAGCTGGGGCCCCTTTCGGTGGTCGGAGGCCCCCCTTACATGCGGAGAGCCGCCAGGCCTGTGTCTGAGCCCCCATTTGGCCCTCCGTGCTTCGGATCCCCGACCCCCCATGATCGGGGCCTTGAATGTAACTCCATGCCTCCCTGAAAGTTTTGTTTGGGCTGAATTTCGTCAGACTTGCTTCGAATAACGCGTGCAGTGCAGTAATTTCAAAAACAAATCTACTTTTAAAAAATTTACGCAAGTACCTCCTCCGTTGCGGTAGCAAATGTAGGGAAAGCGCCAGACATTGCCCAAGTCGACTGCAAAGCCGATAACGGCGAGCAAGAATTCCACCTTGCTCGACCACTTCTCACGCACGATCGACGACCGGCGGCTGAGCGCGATGCGGTTGGGGTTGAGGT
>JAQGCX010000948.1:0-13011 GCA_034700205.1 Plectus parietinus | reverse complement strand
TTAAGACCACGCGACTTTGCGAAGAACTTTGGCCCAATAAAGCTGCGTTTACAATGCACCGACTTGACCGACGAAAAAAGAACCCCTGTTTACACTGCACCTACTTGACCAGCAAGTCGGCAATCAGCGGACCAATGAAAAGTGCGCGTTGCCATGACAGTACAGTATTATATTGTTTTGAATTACGATGTCGTTCGTAGCAATATTATGCGCGAAAACGTATTGTACAGTGAGCTCCGCGGACATCGGCTGTTGCGCGGACATCGCGCCACGGTCATTTGATAGGCGTTGACCTGAGCAAGACGCGGCATGGCTTTGATCGATGACTTGATGGAACATAAACTGGTGCAAAAGGAGCGAATTCTGTCATTGAGAGAGTGAAACGGGAGAAAAGAAGAGCAAAATGGAAGCGAAATTTTAACTCCGCCACACTGCGTTGGACCTCTCAGGGCGCCTCATTTTAATTAGCTTCAATCATGGGACCTTTCAACTCACCAATGATACATTAATTAGCTACCTGTCAATCAATGGACCTTTCAGCCCAATGGACCTTTCAACCCGTTGGACGTTTCAGCCCAATGGACCTTTCAGCCCAATGGACCTTTCAACCCGTTGGACCTTTCGGCCACAAATCCGTATCGCGGATGGACGCAATGTCCGTTGCACGTTTACGGTCTTGCATGAGATCGCTCTACTGTATTGCATGGCGTGGGGGTGCATAAGCGTGGACATCCGCGTCTCGCTCAGATCAAAGCCTATCAAATGACCGTGGACGCGATGTCCGCGCTCAAGCGCGCTCAACAGCCGATGTCCGCGGAACCCACTGTAGGTCACCGACTTGACCGACATGACCGACGAAATTCAAACTGAATAGAACTTCAGTTCGTTGGCCATGTAGGTGCATTGTGCACGCTGCCGTCGGTCGTCAGTCAAGTCGGTGCACTGTGAACGCAGCTTAAAACCTCAAACTCTGCTACATGTCAATTGATATTTCTTGACTTGCATTCTCTCAGTACAAATTTGGATTAGCACTGTGAATCTGGATGTATATTGCACATATCCTTGACAACATAGCGAAGTAAAATAAAAAGTGGAGGCAGAGCAAAGTCGCTTAGCACGAGCCAAAACAAGTGACAGATGCGCAATTTCGCCCCAGTCCGTTGTTAGCCAACAGCACTGGGTAATGCAGCGACACACCACTTCCATTCGCAAAATCCGTCCTTATTTCGTCCGCAAAATCCGCCTTAGTTGCCTGCGAATACTTTTATTGGTATCTGTGCTCAGATCCGCTGTAGGTTTCAGTCTGTTCCCTCTCCAGTCTGCCTCATTTTTCCTTGCTTTGTTCATCATTCAAATTCAAACTTCCTGTATGCTCTGAGTCGATGCCGAGGTTGCCTAGAGTGGCCCGCTCCTCAGTTAGCTGCAGGCACATCTAAGCACAGCATACAATTGCACGCATTGCGAACACACAGGCATTCACATCTGAGCCTAGCAAAGGAGGATGACGTAGGCGGATAGCTCAGTGGTTAGAGCAGTGACCATGTTAGTCAAAGGTCGAGGGTTCGATTCCCTCTACAGTCTGCCTCATTTTTCCTTGCTTTGCTCATCATTCAAATTCAGTGCACATTGCGCGCTAAAAGTGTATTGCATCATCTTTGTTTGTGATTTAGCAAGTCTTACGCAAGATCAATCACTGCTGACATAATAGCGTTGCTGAGGCAAATAAGTTCATATTTAATGACATTCTATATCAGAAAATATTGCGGGCTACACCTTTCATTGTTTGCGCTCTGTCTTTTCTTGGCACCGATCCGCTGAGCAGCTTATGTTCTTCTGCCAAGTTTCTGCCACGTTTCACTAATCACTATCGTCTTTAATCAAGTGAAACCGACAATGTTTGATGATACTATCAGGTCGGCACAAAAACGCCGTGTACAAGGCGATTACTTTGTGCGCGTCTGTCAAACTGTATCAGGAACGCATGGGACTGAATCAAACGAGAGTGAGGCCAAAGTCCTTGGTTGCTCTCCGCGCTATTTTGATCGCAACGACGAGGCGGCAGACAAACGGCTGTTTGCAGACAGGGCGCAACGATCGCACCAACCATAAACGACGTTGATACGCAACCATCATATAACGCAGGCCAACCGCCAGTTTTCATCAGTTTCATTCTCGTTCGTACTTCCCGGCACTAGTCACCTTTCTTACGGTAAGAACGTTCTGCAAGGATTTGCTTCAAGCCTTTTTTATTCCCTGAATTTCATAGCTGTTTGCCATCAAAGTGTGCACAACACAGCTGCAACCTATTTCAAGTATCAAAATTTTTGCTCAGGCTCTAGAAAGTTAAAATCTACTTACTGTAATAGAACCCATTGGTCCTAGTTTTTGCAAACATGCCTTCTTCTTAGTGAGCAATTTGCATCTTTTCCTTAACACCGTCTAGTTGTATGACCCGGACTGCACGGACGAATGAAAAATGAATCGCTATTTTGACTAATCGTACTCGTGCTTGAGCAATAATATTGCTTACAGATCTCCAGCAATCATGCCGCACGGAAAGGACCACAAGGACGACCACCACGATGACAAGCACCACGACGACCACCACGACGCCGCGCATGCCAAGAAGGACGATCACCACGATGATCACCATGATGCCAAGGCCCATGTGCAGAAGGGCCACGCTGCCGCCGACCACCACGACGAGCATGTGAAGCCACACAAGGGCCACGCTGCAGCTGACCACCATGACGACCATCATGACAAGAAGGCCGAACATCATTGATTATCATAGTTAAAATTCACACATATGTCTATTTGAACTACAAACGTTTCTGTATGTTATGTTGCATTATTCTACTTTCTTAATGGTTTTTATGTCGTAAAAGCTTGCTCAATCTATTCCAAACCAATTACACACGGTCTTTGCTCTTTCGGTCGTTAATTTTGATCGACCTATGGCAAACAGTGATTAAAATGGAATGCGCTGACGAGTTGGAAGTTGGAACGGTATTATCAGCATTGTTATTGAGTGGAGCAATACAGCGTGCGTAGCGGTTGGCTGACGATATGAAACAGGTCAATGATGTGTGAATGAGCCACATTTTTACAGCAACCCAATTTGTCTGCACTCTGCTCATGATAACAGCGGCCGAGCGCATCAGAAACCACCCAGCGGACCAAAAAGGTAAGCTGCGGCTACAATGCTTATACATACATGCCCAACAACATACTTATCCAGCAAAAAAGCGACCTCTGTTGACATGACAAGCAACATACATGTACAGCAGACCAATGAAAGTGGACCAATGCTATGACAATGTAGTACAGTCGAACCCGGTTATAAGAGCACCGGCTATAAGATTACCCCGGTTATAAGAGCAATTCTGTGAATTTCCGTGCTCATTACTATGCTATAACATAGGAGTAGACCCCGGATATAAGAGCATCGGTTATAAGAGCACCCCGGCTATAAGAGTACCCCGGTTATAAGAGCCATTTTATGAATTCCTGTGTTCTACTATACCACAAATTTGAACCCGCATATAAGAGCAAAACTTATCAAAGTACTCTATTTACTGCTCTGAGAGTTGCAGACTTGATATTGTCGACAGGTGTCCTACGCTAATTCCTAAGTCCCAATACAATAGAAGGAGGTGCGCAAAAAATTGCCCCCATCTCATATCTATCCTTTATGAAAAAATTCAATGAGGCACTGACACAGCAAATATTTTCATCACTCGTCGTCACATAAAGACCAAAGTCTGTTCCTTCGTTTTCTCTGCTTGTGATCGCTATTTGCTTAAAAGCAATCCCTGTTGTGTGTATGGCTGACTCGTACGTCAAACTTGCATGCTATTATAATGAGAGCAGGCCTCAGTGAACCCCAGACGTGGGCGTGGGGGTATGGGGGGGTATGGATTGACCTTTTTCTGATGGGTAAAATCCCGACGCTGCTTGCAAAACGGCAAATGTTTGTGATTTAGTGTGACAGACACACATTTGTGACGGACACATTTGCGACAGGCACACATTTCTGTGACAGACACACATTTGCGACAGGTTAGTGGTTGCTAGGCGACAGAAGCAAAATGCATTTCGTGCGCACGTGCGGTGTGCATGTCGCTTAGCAACCAGTAACCTGTCGCAAATGTGTGTCTGTCACAGCGCGTGCGTTTGGCGTTTTGCCAGCAGCGTCGCGATTTTACCCATCAGAAAAAGGCACGCCCACGTCTGAATTGCCCCGTACATGTGCACGCACCCAAAATTCAAACGGATTATTTTTCGTCTCTGTGAAGGACCTAATTGATTTTATGGTTCGGTCAGCACATACATATGGCGGCGGCTCGGTAGAACTTTGACTAGTCGACCGACTGTGCGACAGACTGATGGTACTGTCGACATCTGGTGGCGTGAAGGTAGTCGGGGTTGCCACTTGATTGTTCGACGCCTGAAATCAGTCATGATCGTCTGCTGAAAGGGATTCCCAAGTCAAAAATAATTTTTGCTTTTCCTATGCATTTTAGGTCATAGATCTCAAAAATCTTATTAGTTTTTGTCGATTCGGCTTAAAAATGATCGAAAACTGCTTCAGAAACGTTGTCAAGATTTGGTGTATTGATGCGCAGGTGTTAACAAAGCGGAAACTCGGAATGGATTTGTATGCATTTTTGATAATGTTGCGTGCGCCGATCAAGAATGCATACAAATCCATTCCGAGTTTCCGCTTTGTTAACACCTGCTCATCAATACACCAAGTCTTGACAACGTTTCTGAAGCAGTTTTCGATCATTTCTAAGCAGAATCAACAAAAGCTAATGTGATATTTGGGATCGACGACCTAAAATGCATAGGAAAAGCAAAAATAATTTATGATTTGGGAACCCGTTTAATCGCAAAAAGAAGGTCTGACCTCCTCGGGTGTTTCAGTGACCTTAGGGCGACTGGCGTGTTTCACGATGGGTGCCAGGACTTGAAACATTTCCCCATAGCTGGCCAACCACTCGCGATGTTTCTCGACGACGAAGAGATAGCGCTTACGCTCTTGCTCCAGGGCGTTTATTTGATTCTCTTGATAAAACCGAGCCAATGTGTCGGCGGTCTGTAACGCAAACAGCGCATAAAACAAGTTAGACGGAAAGAGTGTTTACCGCTTCTCTTTTTTGCACTCGTTTGATCAACGCTTTCTCTTGTTTGTTGTAGTTGCTCGACATTTCTTTCAAATCTTTCGAGTCCGATTTGTTGTAGTCTACGGTTTTATTGACCAGTATTTTGAATTTTGCCAACGAAAACGATTGCACTGTATATTAGAAACTTTATTTCAACCCTTACTGTTTCTTCGTGATTTGTATTGATGTTGTCAAGAACGTTGGTAATTTGCGATAGATCATTGCCTGAAACGATTGCCTTAAATTCAGAAATTCAGTTTTGTGCTTCCATTCAAGTCAACTCCAAATCGGTGATGTACACGGGCCGGACCCGGGCCGAGAAATTCCTGCGGCCGTGCGGCCCGCGGGCCGATTTTTGAGTTTCTGTGTGGACCGGGCCGGTTTAAAAAAATATATTTAGTCAAGTAATAACAAAGATTCACGTTGTTTCTCACACTATTCTCAGCAGTTGCTTCAGATTTGTGTTTCTTTTAGTGGCTTCAAAGTGTTTGCACATATGTAGACAATGAAAAAATATATGTTATAATTACAAAAGAAATTTTTTTAAACAGCGGGCCCGGGCCGAGAAATTCCTGTGGGCCGGGCCGCTTTTAGGAACTTTTGCCGGCCGGCCTGTGAACATCACTGGTTTCTGCTTCATTGCTATTTTTTGCTTGCTTGATCTGCAGCTTTTTCTCCAATATGTTTTCTTCCGATAGGCACGTAATGTACTTTCGACCAAAGTCTGCGAAAATAAATTGAAACCTGCGATCTCCAGTTAATAAATGTTTATGGACTCGAGTGCTAATAATAACTGCTTCGATACGCGGGTTTTGTTTTGTGATGAACAGAATCCTTCCTGGTTAGGATTATATCGATTATCCCTGTGATTAAATGCTAAGCCTAGGATGATTCTCTATAACATCACTTTTGTTCAACAGATCATTTCTATTTATAAACTAAAGCTTTCATTAAAGTTTGAAATATTTCCAGACGACAATTGATCTTTAATTGCTCAACGGGAGTAATCATCTTAACATTGTATTATCGTAGCAACTTTTTTCGATTATTTGTGTGTAAGCTGTCAATAAAAAATTTGTCGTTTTGAGGCAAAAATAGTTTTATGATTGACTGCATTCCAAATTTTTTGTGTGAAAATATTAACATATGATTTCAACGAATGATTTAAGGTGGAATGACAGTTGATTGGCGACTTTTGACTGCGATTTCTGATGGTATTGCTTCTGAAGAGAACGTAGCTGATGATCGTGCCGATAACACACAGCAAGCCGGATATACTTTGGTGAGTAATGTCATCATTTGTGAAGCTGCCATAACAGGTGATATTAGCAGAATTATTGTTGACAAAACCCCCTTTGAGACAGTGACCTTAATTTGTCTTGCCGTTGCGCTTTCCTTCTGGTTCATGATCAGTGAGATAGCAGTAATGTATTACGATATTTTTAAATGACGTCCAAGGGAAAAACTGTGCATTGTTTTGGAAGATACAAATCTTACCACTAAACAAGCTCACTGTAACGAGAACGGCGAATATCACATGCTAGTAAAGATAATTAGCTTCCGTGACGGCGTTCTATTCGAGAGTTTGCACGTCTTCCAAAACAATGCGGAGTTTTCCCCTGGACGTCATTTAAAAACATCGTAATACATTACTGCAATTCTCACTGAGATAGTGACCTAACTTGTTTTGCCGTTGGGCTTTCCTTCTGGTTCATAGTCAGTGAGGATAGCAGTAATGTATTACGATATTTTTAAATAACGTCCAGGGGAGAAACTGCGTATTGTTTTGGAAGGCGTGCGAACTTTCGAATAGAACGCCGCCACGCAAGCTAATAATCTTTACTAGCATGTGATGTTCGCCGTTGTCGTCACGGAGAGCTTGTTTTGTCCTAAGCTATGTAGTCAATCGCCTTTGTCCGCGAGAACAGGATATTTCTGATATTGGCGACATTATTGTTGGCGCTCCTGCTGGGAAATTGCCACTGTCTACGGATGCTGGTTGTTGAGTCCCGGACGGATTAGAACATTTTTTGTCAAGGCAGCTGACAGACACCTGATTTCTGACAGTAGCTTCCGTTTCTTTCGTTCCACCGACCATGGATTACTTCGTGCACTGAGAGGGAAATGGCAGGACTAGCATTGCATAGAGGTGGATAGATTTTCACGCAAGAACAACCTTGAAAGTGCAGACTCTTTGCTTGACAGATGCGTCGATAAACATGCGACACAGCTTTTAGAGGATTTACATCATAGTTTGATATTAAACAAGCTGTTGTGGTTGCTGAAAGATAATCTCTTATTTCTACTAAGAATTACTACAGCGATAATGACTAATTATTGCTCTCGTGATTTTGCTTCTATGACCAAAAGCCATTTTTTGAAGCAATAGCATGAGATGAGTCGCGAGCAATTATGCAATTGCATTTGGCTTCTGTATTTTGAGATGACAAGAGGAAAATTGTATGAAAATAATCGAATGATGTTTCGCCAAATCGCAGGAGTGTTGGTCATTTTATCAAATAGCACCATCAACTGCATGATATGGAGTGTTCCTTGGTCTGCTAACAGGTCCCGCGCTGATTGAGATATCTGACCGAATCTTTGCTGCATGTTATTCAACATCATCTTCGATCGCTCTCATGTTATAAGTTGAGATTAGGAAAGACTTAGCATCACGCGCCGGATTTTGACTGATATGATGAGGGCTTATCTTAGAATGGTCAAATATTTTATATTTCTTGTGATAATTAAATACACAGGGAGCGCAGTTATGTTTAGTAATTAGTGTGCGCAGATTTGTAATTGGCAGTCGTCTTCAGAGGCTGTTTCTGTGCATTGCATTCATTGGTCGTTGCACCCATGTATTTGCACGATCGACAAAAGTCAAAATTAGTTTGATCTTTGGGTCTGCCTCTGTGCTGTGTATTGTTTTCTCACTTCCATAAGTAGGAATATTTACTTTCTAGTTTGGACTTCAACAACCAACTCACTAAAACACATCTGAACTTCAACAGTGTATACAATAACATTTCAGGCACATTGAGACACAACAAAATAGAGCATCAATTGCAACAGCAACCCGTGTATACTGTAAAGAAACGAGCACAGCAAACCTCGGGTTCATTCTGATACATAAACAGGATAAAAATCGAGACAGTTTGAGGTGCAGCTATCGTCTATCGTACCATGAAGAAAAATAGCTTAGCATAGCGGCACAGTATTCGATTGCACGCCGCATTCTCTAATTACATAAACTTGTTTTCACGTCGAGTTAATGTACAATTATGAGAATTGTCGATTCTCAGTTCTGCTCCGTTCTCGCATAATCTGACTGAGAACGACGAGCTGCTGAGCGAACTTGGCGGAATAGTTTTGTTGGGTGAACATGCGCGCGGCGTGCCAGCGCTGCATGCCGACGCCGCCCTCGTCCGCCACTACATACGCGTCGTCGTTGCGCAGTCGCTGTCGCTGCTCCTCGTTCAGGCCAGGAATGTCAGGCAGTTCAGTGTTCGCCGCCCGCACCATTTTTCGCGCGATCTGCGACGTCGTTCGCACCAGTTCCTGCGCGTTTAGCTGCGCCCGGTGGCTGGCACTGTTCTGCTCGCTCAGCGGGTGATCCTCACAAACATGTCGACGGTGGTGTCGTCGTTGTCGTCTTGTAACCGACGGAGTGAACGTCCTTTGCGCACGCTCCATTGTCGGCTTGGCCGTAGCAGTGTTAGAAGGCAGTAGGAATATTTGACGATGATCAGAAATGTCCTCCACTTGACTGGCGTGTGATTGGTGTCGATGGCGATGATGTCTGAGAAAGTGTGGATGGGAGTTGACGAATACGAAGCGCGTATACGCGGTCAGAGTGAGCAGCGCAATCTGCGCGAGCAGCATCCTGGCAGCGACGAGGCGGCGCCACTGAAGACCGGCGGTCGTCCGTCGGCGAAGCGAAGACTAATCCCGTGATCAGTGTATCGCCTGCAGCGGCGACTTAGCACCCGTCCTCCTCAACGACAATATCCGTAATTTTCCGACGGTGAGCGGCAATATTGAGGACGCGCACAATGCCGCTCGGTTCCGACTGGCCAATATTATCTACTAACAAGACAATGTCGGTCCATGTCTAATTGAGAGGACGACGGAGCGACAAACTTTATTTTTATACCCACCGGCGAACAATGGGGTGGGGGATAATCTTTGAGCTAGACTGCCGATTTGGGGGAGGGCAGCGCTCAGAGATCTATGTTTGACCTAATCGGATATAATGGCAGGCGTAAATTACTCATAAACGATATTTAGTCTTCGTTGACCCATCTCTTCGCCTACCTCGTAAGCTTAGCTTCATCTTACAAATTTACCTTCAGCAACGCGCCTTTGCACTTGCAATAAAAAAGAGTTAGCAGAGGTGGTGGTGATTAGTCGCCCATGTTGCAGATGGGAGGCGGAGATGGCAGCTAGAACTAGCTCTTAAATCTAGTATGTAAGGGAGCAATAGCTTTTATTCTTGTCGGCACCATCTCGGTCATTAGGTTGACAAGGGACTTGATGGTAAATGTCAAAGTTTGTTATTATTATCTTCATTGTTCGATGGTTTCGCACGATCAAGATAGGTTGAATTCTAGCTATCTCAACAATAGGTCGAATTTTAGCACTCTGCCCTACGCAGACTCGTGTTCCCTTTTACGTTATCATTTCCTTGTTCTTAGTATTAAAATTCAGTTTGCAATTCGATCTTACCTCGTGGGCGAATGTGGATGGAGGAACTATATAAAATTACTTATGTGGACTCACTAAGTAGAGGGAAGCTGGAGCACAAGCACAGAACATATATTACTGATTCACAGCGGAACTACAGAGGAAGTATACATGCATGACTCGGAACGCATCATACCGTTCAGCTTCGTTCCATTTCCCCATTGCAAGGGGGTGGGAGTGGGCGATTTGTCCAGAACCTTATCGTCGCCGCAGCTCAACGTTTGGGAATTGTCGGCGATTACAGATTGTCTAATTGGTTAAACATAGACGTAGTGACGCAGTAGTCGGCGGTTCGCGTGATTATGGGCACTTTTATATTGTCTCTGATGGTTTGCGTCATCTAGATTAGCAGTTCGGCTCTACCTGATGCGTTCAGTCAATGAACTGGACAGTAGAAAGAACTGAGCTGCCTGGATAGATCACACGACACAGTTCATTCATTGATCCGGTGCCGTAAAAGTGGTATTTTTAGAGTTCATCTCACGTCCATTTTTCTCAACAATCGTCTATTGAAATGCAGGAAATTACAGAACAAATAGCGGAGCACATTTTTGGTTTCTAAGTAGCATGTATTTCCATTGTCTTCGAGATCTTGCTCATCAGTCCAATTAGGGAACATAAAAATCACAATTCGACTGAGCATAATAATTCTACTGAGGTTCAGCAAACAAACTGCGTGAGTGAATCGCACGCAGATATTTTTTTAGCCAAACGTCTGCATTCTTAACTTTTTGCATATTTTCTGCGCACATGTTCTGCAAATAGCTTTGCCTTTTTCAGGACAATTTTACGAAGAAAATCGAAGAGACGGTGCAGATGCTGGTGCGAGCGGAACGTTACGAAGCGGTCGGGCCGATATATCGGTTGGCGATTCCGATTTACGAACAGCAGCGCAATTTCAAGGTTAAAACATGAAACAATTCTTATTTTCTGGTTTCCCAACTCAATTGGTTGCGTCTGTGTGTGTACTATTGGATCACAGGTGTTTTGGGCCCCCAACAGGTCCAAAGTGGGCGGAGTTTTGTAACCCCCCCTCTCCCGCCGAAGGCGGAAAAAATTACGGTAGAATTCAAATTTTAGTACTGAAATTTTTGGGGTATGGTATGTTTGTTAACCCCCCTGAATTTTTCGATATTTTTCATGTTGACTCTCCCCCCCCAACTTTTTTGACCCGAAAACACCTTTGTATTGGATGACATTAGAGGCAATGGTGAGCGTGTATATTCAATTTTAGTACTGAAATTTGAATTCCCACGAAATTTTTGGGGTACGGTATGTTAACCCCCTGACTTTTTCGATATTTTCGCTATTGACTTCCCCGCAACTTTTTGACCCGAAAGCATTGGATGTATTGGATGACATTACAGGCATTGGTGAGCGTGTATGCCGAGTTGCAACAGGCGTACAGTCGCGCGGCGGAAACGAAAGTGAGCGGCCGTCGACGCCTCGCCTCCTATTTCCGCGTCGTCTTCTACGGCCAGACGCACTTCCGCGACGACCACGGCACCGAGTGGATCTACCGCGAGCCCGGTCTCACCAGTCTCGCCGAAGCGTCCGAACGAATGACCGCCTACTGTCACTCGGCGCTCGCACATGATCGCGTCCAGGTGCTCGGCGCAGAAAAGGTACCCATTTCCCTCGTGTTTATCGAATACTATCAAAAAACTCGGCGTCCACACCGGGGCGTGGTTTACTAAGCATTGCAGCATGTAAATCAATACGCTATGTTTCGTGTTTGCCTGATCAAGTCCGCACATATCTTTGCGTTAGGTATCGTCACAGGTGTTTTCGGGTCAAAAGTTGGGAGGGGAGGTTAACATGACGAAAACCAAAAGTCGAGGGGGGGTTAACATACCGTAGCCCATAAATTTGAATACCGTAACCCAATTTTGGGCGGGAATTCAAATTTTTGTACTAAAATTTGAATTCCCGCCCGAAAATACCGGTTTTTTCCCGCCTTCAGCGGGAGAGGGGGTGTTAAAAAACTCCCCCCCCCCCACTTGGGTCTGAATTGGAAGGGGGCTAACCCCCCTCCCAAAAACACCTATCGTAGTTTTTTTGCCCTGTCGGGTCGCCGAGTTTCCGACCGTACATTGAGCGCTTATTTTCGGTTCGCGCCGAATGCACTGATTAATATCTTTGTTGCAGTTGGATCCGTCGACGTTGAAGGAGACGACGGCGTACGTGCAGATGACGCACGTCGAACCGTTGCTCGTCGACGGCGACGATGACCACTTTGCCGTCCACACCAACGTCCGGCGCTTCGTCTTCGAGTCGGCCGTCGTCGACGACACCGCGTCCAAGTCGGCGCCGCAGGTCGCTCGGCAGGGACTGCGACGCGTCTTCCTCACCAGTGAGTCGTCTTCCTCACCAGTCAATGATTTTCTCGTGCTTCATCGCATGCGCATCGTAGCGTAATATGACGCAACTGTATTGCTTATTTGTTCGGATGTAACGGGGACGAGGATGGAGAAAAAGTCAAAAACCGGGGAACGGGGAAATTTTTTTCAAAATTTTGCTCCAAAAATACTTGAAAACATACTAAGGAGTCACTTTTAAGGTGTTAAAAATGCAAAAATTTCATGGTTTTTTGCACAAAATAACGAAATATGGGCATAATTCTTGAAGGACAAGGCATGACGACGGGGAAAAAAGAAAAGTCGGGGATGGGGAAAAAGCAAAAGATGGGGATAGAGATGTCCGTCCCGGTTACAGCCCTAATAATTTGTTTATTTAGCTAGCAAGTCTTTCCCGTCGATGCAGCGCCGACAGCCGGTGACTTCACGCGGCGAAGAGGTACTGACACCGCTGCAAGTGGCCTGCGACGAACTGGGGAACAAAGCGAAACACCTGCGCCGAATTCTGGATGCTGTCGAACCTGGTCGACCGCTCGATGTCAAGCGATTGCAGCTCCTACTCCAGGGAGCCGTCCAACCTACGGTATGTTCATTATTTTCTACGCTGCAACTACTATTGTCAGAATTTTTTCAACTGTTTACCCGAAATCCATCCAACACCCCTCAATTCAATGTCGCGCGCTGTCAAAATCCAGAATGGATTGTATTGAGTATCATCATATCGTATGATTTAAATCCAT